>OY744537.1:91024726-91027226 GCA_963556195.1 Sepiola atlantica | reverse complement strand
TTATTTTATTCATTCATTTTATACTATAATATATATATATATATATATATATATATATATATATATATATATATATATAAAATTATTTATACCATAAAGACGCTATCGTTTACAGCTTATTGCTCTCGTCAGTGTAAGAAAGTAACAATTTCAGACGGAGGCGCGAACTCAGTTCAAAGAGTCAGCCTAAAATCTGTAAGCAGTCGCCCTATCCTCACGACCACCGGAAACTGTCGCGTGGTTAATGAAAATTAAGATATCTATATATGCGTAGAAGCGGGCACATATAGGGTTCGACAGTCGTATCTGGAATTTTGCTTTAAAGCTGATGACAGTCTATTTTTAAGATCTCCGACAGTAATCAACTTTGATTTTTAAAGGGGCTTATTATAATAATATTTATAGATAAATTTTACACTATTTATAACCTACAGACTCTAGCGTTTCAAAGTTATTGCTCTCATCAGTGTGGCAAAGTAACAATTTCAGACAAATGCATATGGTATTGCAGCAAAATCTGACACTTGACAAAAAGAAAAGGAAATTGTCAAAAAACAAAAGTTGTATATGCAGAGACCCGACAGTTTATTTAACAACAGTTAGAGCTACATTTTTTTCAATGTAACTGCCGCCGAAGACGAGCGTAAAACGAGTCAGAAAACACTTTGCCGACCATGTCCTTGTCTATAGCAACAGAACGCCTCCACGATGACAGCATTTAGAGAGTCAACCGTTTTTTGGGTGTGTTTTTGGGGTATTCGCCTCGATCAAGTCCCAGAAGAAATAGTCAAGGGGGTTGCAATTGTCAACCAATTAACACCCGAAAGCCGAAGAATTGCTCGCCGCGTCGAGAAATTGACAAGAAAGATCGCGAAGAAAGAAAACTCCGTGGTCTTTAATGACGCTTGCATAAGAAATGACTTGCTGCCGAAATATATATATATATATATATATATATATATATATATATATATATATATATATATATATATATATATAATATTTGTTGTTATTGTTTATTATCTATGTACGTATACGTTTCGTCCTTTTTCAATCGGGACTCATCAGCATAGAGATATGACTATTCACTACCGGTCATGCGATTCGAAACCCCGGATTACAAGTATTTTTCAATTCAAATTCGACATCTTTAACCACTGGGCCAATTGTAAACAGCGAACAAACGATGATGAGTTTAACACGTTATCGGCGGGCTTAACGACCAGAGTGTTCTACTTCTTTTAAGGGAACGAACGATGCATTATGAAGCTAGTGACGTCAAGCTGTGTTAATACTACCATTACAGTGCTCTACTCTTTCGAGGAGCGACAAATAATAATATTTGTCATTGTTTATTATCTATGTATGTTTACGTTTCGTCCTTTTTCAATCGGGACTCATCAGCATTTGCTAGTATACTTTTGCTAGGCTGAGGGAATGATATGATGACGAACTACATACACTAAAGGAGGAGGTAAGGACTAAGAAGATGATATCATGACAAATACCCCCAAGTAGGAGTTAATGCCTGGGAGCATGATATCATGATAAAAGAATAGATAGTGCAGTTCTCCCCCCCCCCCTAAAGGGAGGATAGTATCGTGAGCAACCCCAGAAGAAAAGCTAATGCCTGGGGGGAATGTATCATGACAAATGAAAATATACTACACAGAATTAAAAAAAGCATAAACCGTTTTAATAATGTTAATATAGTTAGAATAGGTGGAAAAAACTTTCGCATTTATTCATTTGCATAACATTAAAAACAATGGCAATTTTCATTGTTTCGTATGAAACGCCTAAATGAAAATTAGCAAAACAAATATAGTTGCCATCTTTATAAACAAATAGAAATCTGCTAGTTAAGGAAGGGCGATAATTTTTTTCATAATTTTCTAGTTAAAAAAGACGTGTTTATACAACTAGAGTTATCGTTCTTCCTAGCTAGTATCATGGTGAACGAACATACACTGACGAATGAATACTACTTCCCTCCTTCAAAAAAAGGAGAAAGTAATTCCTGGGAGGATGGTTTTATGGCTAGAAAGATATTCCCATTTAAATCAAGTTGTTTTTTTTTTAAATTTCATACTGGTAGGATTCCCACCACACAACCCACCTCTCCTTAAAAAATGGAGGCAGTAATTCCTGGGAGAACGGTCTTTCACAACAGGACCGATACTACACTACCTACCCTATTAAAAGTTATTCCGATTAAATCTTTTTTTTTTTCATTTAAAATGCTTAGTCACAAAAATGTTCTTTGGCCTTTTGGCTAAGGTCAAGACGTAGTATCTGTTCTCCACAATCCAGCGACATTTGATGTTTTACTATTATCGGAAGTAGATTATCTCCCTTTAAAATGAAGTTCTAAAAATAGTTTTAAAACGCTATCCTTTTGTATAAAATTTTTTTAATTTAATTTTATTAATAATTATAATAATAGTACTCTCGATAAAACGATTGCGTTTGGCAATAAAAATTAGAAGTGTATATTACA
>OY744537.1:90997226-91019726 GCA_963556195.1 Sepiola atlantica | reverse complement strand
GAAGAAAAAGATCGGACGACCTCCTGGCACCAGCTTGAACACATCGCTGTCGCCCACCAGCGAGGAACGAAGAAAACGCTCTCTCTCCCGCCGCCGTCGCCACTTGACGACTACTACCATCTTCACATGAAGAAATCCACGGGCGGCCCTAAGAACTCTTATATTCTTCCTCTTCCTCAGACGGACACTGTCCCACTTCTACCTATACCAAACGAGTTAATAAAACCCCTTTTTGTTATAGTTACAGAAATACTTTTCGTTGTTCCGTTTCTTTACGAGAAGATAAAAGGATAACCCCTTTCACTCCACTCATTTTCTCCTTACAGAACCATTCGAAAAATAAAGACATGGAACTTTGATTCAACAGAATGCATAGTATGTCGAAAAACAGTGTATAAACATCTGTTACTTGTTTGGTATTAACCTAACCCCAGACAACAAAACAGTTACGCGCAACTAGAGATGAATACAATAAAACCGAAAGCCAAGGATGCCGTCTAAAACACCGAAAACCAAGGATGCCGTCTAAAAAACCGAAAGCCAAGGATGCCGTCTAAAACACCGAAAACCAAGGATGCCGTCTAAAAAATCGAAAGCCAAGGATGCCGTCTAAAAAACCGAAAGCCAAGGATGCCGTCTAAAACACCGAAAACCAAGGATGCCGTCTAAAAAACCGAAAACCAAGGATGCCGTCTAAAACACCGAAAACCAAGGATGCCGTCTAAAAAATCGAAAGCCAAGGATGCCGTCTAAAAAACCGAAAGCCAAGGATGCCGTCTAAAAAACCGAAAGCCAAGGATGCCGTCTAAAAAACCGAAAGCCAAGGATGCCGTCTAAAAAACCGAAAGCCAAGGATGCCGTCTAAAATTGCTATTCAGAATTGCTCAGCTTCATACCGATTTTTAAATTTGATAAATCTAAGGCAACATATAATCCACTTGAGCGGATTGGACCACGTGATTGTGGCGGCAACTATTTATGGTCCCGTAAGAATTGAACAAATGAAAAAAAAGAAAACATGAAAACGAGTATTAAAGCTTTCACCATTTGGCGTATCCAAACTTTACATCTGGAACATTTTATAACATGAGCGACTTACGATTGTAGCTCTTCTCAAAATGTCCGTACGAAGCTGACAACAAAATATCACCCACTGCTGCTACCTTAAAATTCAAAATATTTAGAAGTAATCACATGTCAATGGTGTGAGAATCGCCCCAAAACATTAATCCTGACCCCTCATTTGCCAACAGATTGTGGGTAGAAAGAAGAAGATGGAATAATGATGAAGAAATTCTACCACCCGAAGCAACCCGAGTTATATGTTCTTGCAAATACGAAAAGGGTGCAAAAGTGCACGATGCTCCTCTCAACACAATCAGTTAGTTTCACAAACAAATGTGCATCTGGGAAAAGCGAATAAAGTGATTCTGAAAATAGTCCTAACAGACATAAATGTGACGACGAATAAACTCGTATCAGTTACATGATTAAGATCTACTTTCTTTTGTACTCAAGTAATCACTCCCATAGTGATTGCTACGTGGCTAAGCGATTGGCTGAAACAGAAATTTTCAGACTCCCATAGTCATTGCTACGTGGCTAATCGATTGGCTAAAACAGAAATTTTCAGACGCCCTAGTGATTGCTACGTGGCTAATCGATTGGCTGAAACAGAAATTTTCAGACGCCCTAGTGATTGCTACGTGGCTAATCGATTGGCTAAAACAGAAATTTTCAGACGCCCTAGTGATTGCTACGTGGCTAATCGATTGGCTAAAACAGAAATTTTCAGACTCCCGTAGTGATTGCTACGTGGCTAATCGATTGGCTGAAACAGAAATTTTCAGACTCCCGTAGTGATTACTACGTGGCTAATCGATTGGCTAAAACAGAAATTTTCAGATTCCCGTAGTGATTGCTACGTGGCTAATCGATTGGCTGAAACAGAAATTTTCAGATGCCGTAGTCATTGCTACGTGGCTAATCGATTGGCTGAAACAGAAATTTTCAGATGCCTGTAGTCATTGCTACGTGGCTAATCGATTGGTGGCTGAAACAGAAATTTTCAGACTCCCGTAGTAATTGCTACGTGGCTAATCGATTGGCTGAAACAGAAATTTTCAGATGCCCGTAGTCATTGCTACTTGGCTAACTGATTGGCTGAAACAGAAATTTTCAGACTCCCGCAGTGATTGCTACGTGGCTAATTGATTGGCTAAAACAGAAATTTTCAGACTCCCGTAGTGATTGCTACGTGGCTAATCGATTGGCTGAAACAGAAATTTTCAGACGCCCGTAGTCATTGCTACGTGGCTAATCGATTGGCTGAAACAGAAATTTTCAGATGCCCGTAGTCATTGCTACGTGGCTAATCGATTGGCTTAAACAGAAATTTTCAGACTCCCATAGTCATTGCTACGTGGCTAATCGATTGGCTAAAACAGAAATTTTCAGATGCCCTAGTGATTGCTACGTGGCAAATCGATTGGCTAAAACAGAAATTTTCAGACTCCCGTAGTCATTACTACGTGGCAAATCGATTGGCTAAAACAGAAATTTTAAGACTCTCGTAGTGATTGCTACGTGGCTAATCGAATGGCTAAAACAGAAATTTTAAGACTCCCGTAGTGATTGCTACGTGGCTAATCGATTGGCTGAAACAGAAATTTTCAGACGCCCATAGTCATTGCTACGTGGCAAACTGATGTGCTGAAACAGAAATTTTCAGATGCCCGTAGTGATTGCTACGTGGCTAATCGATTGGCTGAAACAGAAATTTTCAGATGCCCGTAGTCATTGCTATGTGGCTAATCGATTAGCTGAAACAGAAATTTTCAGATGCTTGTAGTCATTGCTACGTGGCTAATCGATTGGCTGAAACAGAAATTTTCAGATGCCTGTAGTCATTGCTACGTGGCTAATCGATTGGCTGAAACAGAAATTTTCAGATGCTTGTAGTCATTGCTACGTGGCTAATCGATTGGCTTAAACAGAAATTTTCAGATGCCTGTAGTCATTGCTACGTGGCTAATCGATTGGCTGAAACAGAAATTTTCAGATGCCTGTAGTCATTGCTACGTGGCTAATCGATTGGCTGAAACAGAAATTTTCAGATGCTTGTAGTCATTGCTACGTGGCTAATCGATTGGCTGAAACAGAAATTTTCAGATGCCTGTAGTCATTGCTACGTGGCTAATCGATTGGCTGAGACAGAAATTTTCAGATGCTTATAGTCATTGCTACGTGGCTAATCGATTGGCTGAAACAGAAATTTTCAGATGCTTGTAGTCATTGCTACGTGGCTAATCGATTGGCTGAAACAGAAATTTTCAGATGCTTGTAGTCATTGCTACGTGGCTAATCGATTGGCTGAAACAGAAATTTTCAGATGCTTGTAGTCATTGCTACGTGGCTAATCGATTGGCTGAAACAGAAATTTTCAGATGCCTGTAGTCATTGCTACGTGGCTAATCGATTGGCTGAAACAGAAATTTTCAGATGCTTGTAGTCATTGCTACGTGGCTAATCGATAGGCTGAAACAGAAATTTTCAGATGCTTGTAGTCATTGCTACGTGGCTAATCGATTGGCTGAAACAGAAATTTTCAGATGCTTGTAGTCATTGCTACGTGGCTAATCGATTGGCTGAAACAGAAATTTTCAGATGCTTGTAGTCATTGCTACGTGGCTAATCGATTGGCTGAAACAGAAATTTTCAGATGCTTGTAGTCATTGCTACGTGGCTAATCGATTGGCTGAAACAGAAATTTTCAGATGCTTGTAGTCATTGTTACGTGGCTAATCGATTGGCTGAAACAGAAATTTTCAGATGCTTGTAGTCATTGCTACGTGGCTAATCGATTGGCTGAAACAGAAATTTTCAGATGCTTGTAGTCATTGCTACGTGGCTAATCGATTGGCTGAAACAGAAATTTTCAGATGCCTGTAGTCATTGCTACGTGGCTAATCGATTGGCTGAAACAGAAATTTTCAGATGCCTGTAGTCATTGCTACGTGGCTAATCGATTGGCTGAAACAGAAATTTTCAGATGCTTGTAGTCATTGCTACGTGGCTAATCGATTGGCTGAAACAGAAATTTTCAGATGCCTGTAGTCATTGCTACGTGGCTAATCGATTGGCTGAAACAGAAATTTTCAGATGCTTGTAGTCATTGCTACGTGGCTAATCGATTGGCTGAGACAGAAATTTTCAGATGCTTGTAGTCATTGCTACGTGGCTAATCGATTGGCTGAAACAGAAATTTTCAGATGCCTGTAGTCATTGCTACGTGGCTAATCGATTGGCTGAAACAGAAATTTTCAGATGCTTGTAGTCATTGCTACGTGGCTACTCGATTGGCTGAAACAGAAATTTTCAGATGCCTGTAGTCATTGCTACGTGGCTAATCGATTGGCTGAAACAGAAATTTTCAGATGCTTGTAGTCATTGCTACGTGGCTAATCGATTGGCTGAAACAGAAATTTTCAGATGCCTGTAGTCATTGCTACGTGGCTAATAGATTGGCTGAAACAGAAATTTTCAGATGCTTGTAGTCATTGCTACGTGGCTAATCGATTGGCTGAAACAGAAATTTTCAGATGCCTGTAGTCATTGCTACGTGGCTAATCGATTGGCTGAAACAGAAATTTTCAGATGCTTGTAGTCATTGCTACGTGGCTAATCGATTGGCTGAAACAGAAATTTTCAGATGCCTGTAGTCATTGCTACGTGGCTAATCGATTGGCTGAAACAGAAATTTTCAGATGCCTGTAGTCATTGCTACGTGGCTAATCGATTGGCTGAAACAGAAATTTTCAGATGCTTGTAGTCATTGCTACGTGGCTAATCGATTGGCTGAAACAGAAATTTTCAGATGCCTGTAGTCATTGCTACGTGGCTAATCGATTGGCTGAAACAGAAATTTTCAGATGCTTGTAGTCATTGCTACGTGGCTAATCGATTGGCTGAAACAGAAATTTTCAGATGCCTGTAGTCATTGCTACGTGGCTAATCGATTGGCTGAAACAGAAATTTTCAGATGCTTGTAGTCATTGCTACGTGGCTAATCGATTGGCTGAAACAGAAATTTTCAGATGCTTGTAGTCATTGCTACGTGGCTAATCGATTGGCTGAAACAGAAATTTTCAGATGCTTGTAGTCATTGCTACGTGGCTAATCGATTGGCTGAAACAAAAATTTTCAGATGCCCGTAGTCATTGCTACGTGGCTAATCGATTGGCTGAAACAGAAATTTTCAGACGCCCGTAGTGATTGGTACGTGGCTAATCGATTAGCTGAAAAAAATTCCTCGAGGGTTGTCACTGCAAGCCATATTGCGTTTCTCGTCTTTTGCCAGGACTTGGCGGGAGGCGATATACAAATTTCTGCCCGACTCAATTCAACATGTCTTTTATACTTATGTTCATGTGTTGATGTGAAACTGTTCAATAAAGTTTTATATAATTGTAGAGGAGATTTTTTACCTTTTTAAATGGAACCTCATGACCTTTTTCTTCTTCATTTCAAACAAGGTCAGTCAGATGAAAACATGGCGACACTACTACAGGAATGGCGATCTCAGACAAGCATCTCATCACCCAAACCTATACACGACTCAGCTATTTCAAAATGTAAATACTGTACAAAGTTAACTGCTAATGTTTTTTGCAAATAGAAATATTTGAAAATATTTTAGATTTCTTGTCCGTCCAATTATGACGGACTTCACAGAATTACAGGGCGTCAAACTCTACTTTTCTTGGAGACCTTTGGAAAAGTAAAATTCACTTCAGCTGTGATTATCTGATGAATAACCCGAGTTCGTCTCACTTCCTGGAGCATGATGTCCTCAACACGGGATATCCCCTAAAAATAAATAAGCTTAATTACAAAATGTTAACATTATTTTGTGAGGCAATTTTTATGTAAGAGAATTTTGAAAAGTAACCGTTTGGAAATCTAACGTTCACATTCGAATTCTTGCTAGTTGCAACTTGCATTCGAGTGTATACAGACGTGCAAGATAGTAAGATTGAAATACATATCTGACGATCAGATTTACTGTGAAGCTGCAGTGGGCTCTTGTTATTGGCTCCTTTTGAGTGTTTATTATTGTTATATATATGCGAGTATATTATAAGGTTTACTAAAGAATAAATTGTAGCGCAGAGTAGGAGAGGCAGCCGACAGCGGTCAAAGAGAAGACGGTTGGTTTGCTGCTTGTGCGGAGGAGTGATGCGGGCGCGAACCCGGAAACGCCCATTCACGAAAAATTTAATTTAATTATTTTAAAGATGAAACGGCGGCGGGCGGCTTTGGCGTTCTCATTTGCATATGTAAGATGTCGTTACTATAAGAAGCACGAAAAAAACGTGATTTTGGGAGATGCGTTGGGAGGTGAGAGCGAACGGAAGAAGAAGAAGAAGAAGAAGAAGAAGAAGAAGAAGAAGAAGAAGAAGAAGAAGAAGAAGAAGGAGAAGAAGGAGAAGAAGAAGAAGAAAGTGTCGGATTTATTTTTGTGAAAGCTTTGCATTGACTCGTTCATAAATAAATGAACCAAACAAAAAAGAGTCACTCTAGTCTAACATATGTGCGTATGTAAATACTTCAAGGAGATGACCCGCCTCTCCTGTCTTGCATAGTTCCTCGTCTCTCTCGACCCGAAACTCTTAAAATGACAGGCTGATGTTTTACCTCTTGGGCAGAAGGCCATCTTCAGCCTTTTTTCAAGCATGATGGTGTCACAATAAAAACCACGGTTTCTGGTTAGCCAAGTAACCAGTTCAGGGGTAAACTTTTTTGTCAGCCAGCCTAGTAACCCCTTTTTGTCAGCCAGCCTAGTAACCCCTTTTTTGTCAGCCAGCCTAGTAACCCCTTTTTTTGTCAGCCAGCCTAGTAACCCCTTTTTTTTGTCAGCCAGCCTAGTAACCCCTTTTTTTGTCAGCCAACCTAGTAACCCCTTTTTTGTCAGCCAGCCTAGTAACCCCTTTTTTTTGTCAGCCAGCCTAGTAACCCCTTTTTTGTCAGCCAGCATAGTAACCCCTTTTTTTTGTCAGCCAGCCTAGTAACCCCTTTTTTGTCAGCCAGCCTAGTAACCCCTTTTTTTTGTCAGCCAGCCTAGTAACCCCTTTTTTGTCAGCCAGCATAGTAACCCCTTTTTTTTGTCAGCCAGCCTAGTAACCCCTTTTTTGTCAGCCAGCCTAGTAACCCCTTTTTTTTGTCAGCCAGCCTAGTAACCCCTTTTTTTGTCAGCCAACCTAGTAACCCCTTTTTTGTCAGCCAGCCTAGTAACCCCTTTTTTTGTCAGCCAGCCTAGTAACCCCTTTTTTTGTCAGCCAACCTAGTAACCCCTTTTTTGTCAGCCAGCCTAGTAACCCCTTTTTTGTCAGCCAGCCTAGTAACCCCTTTTTTTGTCAGCCAGCCTAGTAACCCCTTTTTTTTGTCAGCCAGCCTAGTAACCCCTTTTTTGTCAGCCAGCATAGTAACCCCTTTTTTTGTCAGCCAGCCTAGTAACCCCTTTTTTGTCAGCCAGCCTAGTAACCCCTTTTTTGTCAGCCAGCCTAGTAACCCCTTTTTTGTCAGCCAGCCTAGTAACCCCTTTTTTGTCAGCCAGCCTAGTAACCCCTTTTTTGTCAGCCAGCCTAGTAACCCCTTTTTTGTCAGCCAGCCTAGTAACCCCTTTTTTTGTCAGCCAGCCTAGTAACCCCTTTTTTTGTCAGCCAGCCTAGTAACCCCTTTTTTGTCAGCCAGCCTAGTAACCCCTTTTTTGTCAGCCAGCCTAGTAACCCCTTTTTTGTCAGCCAGCCTAGTAACCCCTTTTTTGTCAGCCAGCCTAGTAACCCCTTTTTTTGTCAGCCAGCCTAGTAACCCCCTTCCCTCCCTACTGGGCTCTTGAAATTCTTGTTTTTTTAAGCTAGCTAGTTTGGAGTCCAGGGGATTGAATACTGGTTGTTGGGTCTCTGTCAGGCTGGGTTTGTCTTGAAGTCATTCTACCTTTCTCTCACTTTTTATTATTATAGCTTCTACAAATCCACACAACAAACACTTTCCTATTTCTTATTGTAACATCAGAGGTCTCAGGTCAAACTTTCCTGATGTTCAGTCCTTTCTCTTGAACAAATCTCCTCACATCCTCGCTCTTTGTGAGACTAATCTGGATGTTTCTATTGATATCAACGATCTACATGTGAATGGTTATTTGCCTCTTGTCCGCTTAGACTCTTTCACGCATTTGCATGGTCTTGCTCTTTTTCTTCGCAAGGATCTCCCCATTGCACGTGTCCCCAGCCTTGAATCTCATGTGGGTCCTTTTATCTGTCTGAGGTTGTATTTGCTGCACTCCACTTCCTATTTGTTCTTTTTGTATCGTTGCCCTTCTGACAATGACTGCTCTGTTGTTGATGCTATATCCAAAAGTATCGATGATGCATTTCAAATTCATCCGTCAAGCTCCATCTTTATTTTTGGTGACTTCAATGCTCATCATTCTAACTGGCTGCCTCACTCTAACCGCACAGATCTAACTCGTGAAATCTGTCTTAACTTTTCTCTGTCTCATGACTTGTCCCAAATTGTCACCTTCCCCACACGTTTTCCTGATAATGATGTTCATCAACCATCCTTACTTGGTCTTTTTCTCACTTCTGTTCTTGACTCATGTTCTATTTCCTCTTCTCCTCCATTGGATTCTTCTAATCATGCTGTTGTTTATGTTAAAGTTGATTAGGATGAGCTTCGCAGCTTCCTATGTGATGTGGTATGTCTCCGAATGATGCTGCTAGGGAGGTTACTGACCGACTTCTTGTTGGAATTGACACCTTCATTCCTCATCGTGAATTTCAAACCAAACCTCATTTTCTTCCATGGTTTTCATCTGTTTGTGCTTCTGCAATTGCCCATTGTAACCATTACTTTAATCAGTATCGTCGGGATGATTCTAAGATTTCTAGGCAATGCTTGTTTCCTTTAATCATGTCAGGACTCAGCTCATGTCTTTCAATTGTAGGCGTCTCCCTCTTCTTCCTGCGATTCTCATGGATGGCCCTGTTCTTGAGGAGAAATCGACTCTGAAATTTCTTAGTCTTTCTTTCTCATCAAATCTTTCTTGGAATTCATATATTAGATCCATTGCTCTTTCTGCTTTTCGTAAAGTCGGCTCTCTCTATCGCTCCAAACACTTTCTCACACCTGAGGCTATTCTCTATCTCTACAAATCTATAACCCTAACCATGTATGGAGTACTGCTGTTATATTTGGACTGGTGAGCCTCTGTCCCATTTGAGGGTTGTTGATAAGGTGCAGAAACGTATCAGTAATTTGGTTGGGCCACCCTTTCTTCTTCTCTGCACCCTCTCTTTCACATATGTGATGTTACTAGTCTCAGTCTTTTCTATAAATACTATTATGGCATGTTTTCTTCAGAATTATATTATCTATTCCTCGCATCTTTTGTTCCAGCTCGTTTGACTCGTTAGTCTAGTGGTCTCCATCAATTCGCTGTTTTGACACCTCATTGCAATACAACTTCCTATTCTAGTAGCTTCTTTCCAAGAATTACAGGCTTGTGGAACTCTCTTCCTGCTGACTGTTTTCTTCCTACCTTTCAAGCCAATAGGCATCTCCTATCTTCGCGATAATCATCTTTCGTTCTTGTTAGCTGCTTACATCAAGTGGCTTCATGCCTTGTCTGGAGCGATTTCCATAAAAAGAAAGAGTGGACTATCTCATGATATTTAAAGCCTTTGATAAAGTACTGCTAGCCGACTCAGTAACTTGCCTGTCGTTGGTCGCGAAATGACACATGTTAGTAAGATTTAAAATGATGTTAACAAACATAACTCCCAATTCTAACCATTAACTAATATTTATGCCCATAACTGTGCATTCAGCTTCAAATTTATATAATAATAAGGATTTTAACAGCTAGCAAATATATGCACTCAGTGGGAGGATATATTTGCAAGTTAATAGTCAGCAATAAAGCCTTATTGTGTTGTGCCAATATTTGGATGGCTATACCCCAGTTCTAAGAAGCCGTCCTCATAAGGAGCACAACACCATTGCATAAAAGAGGAAGGAGAGGTTCCTTTAACCTGAGGGAATGCCGAGGAAATGGGGATCATTTTTTTTACCTGCCAACGAGTGGCTGTGGTTAAAGAGAAGGTGGGTGGATGAGCAAGCGGTTATGTATTTTTAATTTCACGTGAGCGTCAGAGAAAACTGTGTGAAAACTGTGAGTAAGACGTAGATAAGTGATGACAAAGACAGAAAGAAAGGCAATTGTAAAAGTGATAAGTAGATCCCCTCCCCCATGTCTTTGTTTTTTGCTCTCTTTTTTACGGTTAAAAAAATTTCCATCCACTTTCTCTAACTGAGTGTGGAATTTAACAAATTAAGGTATATTGTATCTTTTAGAGGTTCAACAACATTAATCTTTTTTCAGGCATTGTTTTATTAATTGAAGGAAATATGCGCTTGAGTAACGATATAAAAAAAGCCGTGTTGTGTGGAGAGTGACATAGATACAATTGTGTAGCTAACAAGATCACGTTAGTGGCAAAGTCCCAAAATATACACAGGATTAAGCCAAGTTTATTCCTCAGTTTCTGGAAGAACATAATCTGGACCCTTTTCTATAGATGAACGAAGAAGACTTGTTAGAAACTGCACTAATGACAACCAGATTAAAAGAAGCGTTTACGGAAAGATCGGTTATAGTGATTGTGAAGCTACAGACATTACTGTTGACTGGGAATCGGTAGATATGCTAATAGTATTATCAGGTTGGCTGGACTGATAGGATTTGTGGAAAGAACCGTAAAAATCATATTTTGGAAAATATCCATGAAGACGATAACTCCCAAGAAATCACAAAATGCACACAGCTTAACATAAAATGCAATGAAATAATTTAACTTCATGCAAAAATGAAAAGGTTCAGTGGGAGTCTTCATAAATGTCTTTTCAATGTCTAACTCACACGAAACAAAAAAGAGCAGAAAATATTTTCTTCTTTGCAGTTATTATTTATTTCCTTTTTTATTATTCGTGTGTGTCTGTGTGTGTGTAAGATATTTCAAAGGTGTTAGTTGTTTTGTGTGGTCGTCTTGGTGTACTTTTACATTAGGTTTTGAGTTTGTTTTTATTCATCGGAGTTTTTAACTTGGATATTGGGCATGAATAACCTCTCTTTCAGATAAAATAAGTTTACCAAAATTAGCCTTGCGGGCACCATTTTTAAAGATTGCCGCCGATTCTAACCTCCCCTCTTTCAACTCAATTTCTGTAAATTCATCTTCAAAAATACCAAATGTAGCAATGTGAAATTGGATAAAACCAACAGTTTTCATAAAGTTAAATATAATTATAACTTCTTATGCCTTATTTTTGTCTCTTTTGATGTATTACTGCAGGAGCTTAATATTGTCATATTCTAATTTCAGGTTGGCCAAAATGAAGTACCGATAATTATGGTTGCTGACAAGTGTGTTATTTGCAACAATGAACTGTCCAGTAATGAAGAAACATTCATCGTCAGCCAGAAGGACATGATCCAAGGGTTTAGATCTGGGCCTGAAGGCGGCCATAAACATGATTCTCCAAAATTATTAAAGTTGGATTTGCAGGAATCTTGCCGTGTGGGCTGGAGCACCATCTTGTGTTCATATATTTTATATAATAATAAATAGTTACCTCCCCTTTTTAGATAATTTAATTAATTAGAGTTACGTACCTTGAACTATGTTCTAAATATAAATATAAATATAAATAATATTTTATTTACTCTTAATTAATAATTTTTTTATTATTATAAATCTAATTTCATATTATATTTTATTTTCCCTTCTTTCTTTCTTTCTTTCTTTCTTTCTCTCTTTTCTTTCTTTCTTTCTTCCTTTCTTTCTCTCTGGTTCTTCACTTCTAAATATAGAATCTCTTACTTAACGGCTATTTTTCTGATCTAGCGTCTCGCCGGCCCCGCATTTCAAATTCCTTGTGCATAGCGTTTCATAAAGAAATTCCATCATTTACTATTTAAGACTATTCTGAAGGAGACGGAAACGGGGATTTAAACCGTTTTTCTTGTCAGAAACCACTGGGCCATGTCTGATTAAAATCTGTATTAAAAATATATATATATATATATATATATATATATATATATATATATATATATATATATATATCTTATATATAAAGTAAAGACGTTTTTTCCCCTGTACCTTCGCGTCGAATAGGAAAGTAAACTCGAACTTAATAGGTTACTACAATCACTACAACATCACGCGTATTTGCTCGAGCGTGTTCTTAGCAAACTCTACACTCTTACATCCACCTCGGGCAAATTACTACTTTCGTTCCTCCATCAGTCACTCTCCCCAAAACAGACACCATACAGGTAGTAGCAAGAACATTTCTCTCTAACATTTTACTACTCCCACGCTACCAGTCTACACCGGGTACAACTACACAACGGATACTTTACACCTTATTATTTATGTTACGTCCGTCTTCACATTACAACACAGTAGCATACATTGCACATAAAATATAACAGACGCTCCCTTCTATACATGTGCCTACGTCACTTCCATTAAATACGATTACGCAATCTCATACTCATACGTTAGGAAAAAAAAACACTTACAGATTAGTCAATAACATTCCGTAATTCTTTCTTCACACGGATTTTCCCCATTCTTTTAATGGCTATTCATTTAAATTATACCTTAACATTTAAACAATAACTGTTGACTATTTTGAGAAATTTTTAATTCGTACAATAAAAAAACAATTATTACTTTTATAAATTATTACTAAATAAAATACAATAACAATTGCTTTTTTGGGAAAACTTCCCACAACGTTAAATACTTAGAGAAAATAAACAAAACATAAACAAACCGCTTATATACATTTATTCTTTACGTTTTTCACATTATTTTACATAAACGCCACCGATTACATAATAACAAATAAATTACATTTCATATCTAAAAAATGATATACACAAATTACGTGTTCCTTACTAACAAAAAACAAATACATTTACTAATACAGATTTTTTACCCACCGTAATACGTTACGACAAAAAAACAAACCAACGGATTACGTTAAGAAAAAAAAACGGTTACAGATTAGTCAAATGACATTCCGTAATTCTTGCTTCGCACGGATTCTTCCCATTCTTTTACTGTCTATTCATTTAAATGATAACTTTTCATTTCCAAAAATAACTGTTGACTATTTTGTGAAACTTTTAATTCGTACAATAAAAAAAACAAATATTACTTTTATAAATTATTACTAACTAAAATAAAACACCATTGCTTCTTTGGGAAAAGTTCCCTAACCGTTAAATACTTTGAGAAACTAAACAAAACATAAACAAACCGAATAGATACATTCTTCCTTTACGTTTTCCTCATTATTACACTTAAAGGACACCGATTACATAATAACAAAAATGAAAAGTTTCAACTATAAAAAATAAGATAAAAAAATAAGATAAAACTATTACGATTTTTACTTACAAAAATAAAAACAACACATTTTACTTCTACAGAATTTGACCCAACGTAATACATTCGAAAACAATAACAACGGTTATAGATTAGCCAAATGACATTCCCTACTTCTTCCCTCGCACGTATTTTTCCCATTCTTTTAATGACTATTCATTTAAATGATAACTTTTTATTTTCAAAATAATTGTTCACTATTTTGATACACTTTATATCATACAATAAAAATAAATATTATTATTTTTATAAATTATTCATAAATACATTACTCTAACAATTGCTTCCTTGTGAAAAGTTCCCTCAACGTTAAATACTTTGAGAAAATTAACAAAACATACACAAACAGAATAGATACATTTTTTTTTTACTCCAATGTTGGGGGGGGGATTGAAATCTCAGCGATTAATTAAAGAGGCCTACAGAGCCCCATTAAAATCACCCCCCCCCATTATCTTTGTATAGAAATTCCATTTTCAAATGCCTAGCAGCGGAGTGTGGCGGGATTGATAGGTTGATGTGGTGGATCTGTTTTGAAAAGTAACAAAATATAAATAAACAGAAAACATAAATATTGTATTCGAGGGGGGGGGAATAAAACACTGAATTGTACAATATATTTTAATCGACAGAAGAAAAATCCATCAACGTTAATTCTACTATTTCGAAAAGTAAAACAAATAAAACTAAACCGAAATAAAAAAACATGTATAGGGAGGGGGGAAATTGTCTATTATATGATTATTTTTGATAATAAAGACTATTCTCTATTTTTAAATGACTACGATTGAGTCACATGAGCCAAATGCCTGGTGGCGGACGATGGTGGCCGTGAAAAGTGCGGCCCGTTTTATGTTACGATTCACCTTCTGACGAGCAACTGTATGGGCCGATTAGATATAACTCTTTCTCAAACACTAAATTAGATATTGTTCTTGCATTGCAAAGCATGCTTCACAGAGAAAATGTATATATCCAACAATTTCAGATGGCGATGGAGCATAATGGAGGTGCAACAAAAATTGAGGTCCTCTGACATAGATTCAGTTATCAGTGAGGAAATTCCGGATCCAGTGGCAGATCCGCTTTTACATGATATCATTAGGCACCATATGATTCATGGACCATGTGGAAACATACACAGATGTTCACTCTGTCTCAAAGATGGACACTGCAGTAAGAGATATCCCAGACACTTCTTGAGTGAAACTCAATCGGATACTAATGGCTACCCACAATATCGACGACTATCTCCTTTAGCTGGAGGTTTTGAGACAACAGTTACCCTACCTGGCAACATAACAGTTCCTGTAGACAACCGATGGGTTGTACCATCTAATCAATAAAATACATTTGTAAATATGTAAATAAAGGTAGTGATCAAGATACCTTCACAATTGAAAGTAATGCTCATGATGAAGTTAAGAGATACAAAATGGGACGTTATATATCAACCAATGAAACCATTTGGAGAATACTTAACTTTCACATACATGTATATCATCCCCCAGTTATTCACCTATCAGTTCATCTACAAAATGGACAGCGGATATACTTTACTGAAAGTACTGCGGCAGATAGAGTTGCAAATCCAACTTCAACCACTCTAACAGCTTTCTTCAAATTGTGTCAAACAGATTTTTTTGCACGTACACTCGGACGTTCCACTTTATTATACCTGGGACACAAAAACTAAGGTCTTCAAGCAACGATTACAGGGTAAGCCAGTTCCAGGCTATCCGTGCGTTAAAAAAAAAGAAGTTTTGGGCAGGGTATATACCGTGCATCCAAATCAATTTCACTGCTTCTGTTTGAGACTGCTTCTACACAATGTTAGAGGTTCACAGAGCTTTAATGACTTAAAAACGATCAATGGTCAAGTTATGACTACATTCAGGGATGCATGTAGTGCACATGGACTACTGGAAGATGATAACCACTGGGATGCTACACTACAGGAAGCAAACAATTTGAGACATTTGTTTGCCATCATGTGCAGTGTCTCATCCAAAACGACTTTGGGATGCACACAAAAATGCTTTTACTGAAGATTTCCTTCTTAGGAAACCCAATCAACAGTCTGAAGTTGATATAACAATTTCAGACGACATCTTCAATGTGGCTTTAGTGTATACTGAAGATATGACTTATAGGATGAATGGTAAAACACTGACAAAATTAGGTCTTACCTCACCTAATCGATCTAATACACATCCGGTCATTACTGCATGGACGCGTGAAATTAGTTATCAAACTCATGAGCAAGCATCAATTGTTCGAGATGGTATCGCACAACTAAATAATGAGCAAATTCATATTTTTCGTACTATAGTTAATACTGTAGAAGATCAGCAAGGTGGCCTGATATTCCTTGATCCACCCGGAGGTACAGGAAAGACATTTGTTACCAAGTTAATTCTTGCTAAAGTTAGGTCAGAAGGCAAACTAGCTGTGGCAGTGGCATCATCGCGCATTGCAACCACTCCTCTTCCTGGTGGTAGGACAGTTCACTCCACATTTAAGTTGCCATTATCCTTAACAAAAGATGCTGATCTGATTTGTCAAATAGAAAGAGGATCAGATCCAGCTAAAGTTTTACAGAATTGTTCCTTGATCGTATGGGATGAATGTACAATGGAACATAAACAAGCGTTCGAGGCTCTAGATAAAACATTGCGTGATCTCAAGAAATGTGATGTTGTTATGGGTGGCATAACACTTTTATTATCTGGTGACTTCCGACAAACGCTTCCTATTGTTCCACGTGGAAGTCCCGCTGACGAGCTTAATGCTTGCATTAAATTGTCATATTTGTGGAAGTACATTAAGACTGTAACGTTATTTACAAACATGCGTGTACATCTCAATAGTGACCCAATGGCTGGTGAGTTTGCCTCCCTACTATTAAACATAGGTGATGGCAAGCTTGCAACAACCAACAATGGCACGATTGTTATTACTCAAGGTATTGGCTCAATTGTTTCATCACTCACAGAACTTAGTAGCAAAGTTTATCCAAATATAGCCGAAAACTATGTGCATCCTGAATGGCTAATGGAGAGACCAATTCTAGCTACTAAAAATGACATGGTACATGTCATCAATCAACAACTGCTTGATGAAATTCCACGTGATGAACAAACTTTCACTTCTGTGGATTCTACTCTCGATGACGACCAGGCTGTACAATACCCTACAGAATTTTAAAATTCATTAGAATTGCCTGGTATGCCAACAAACAAGTTAAAGCTGAAAGCTGAATGCCAAATTATGTTACTCCGGATTCTTGATGTTCCAGGGCTATGTAATGGGACGAGACTGTGTGTTAAATGCATAAAACCTCATCTGATAGAAGCTGTAATACTAACTGGTGTGGCAAGGAGCAAACTGACATTCCTTCCCAGAATACCCATTATTCCATCGGATTCTGGAATAGAATTTAAAAGGCTTCAGTTCCCAGTTAAATTGTGTTTTGCCATGACAATTAACAAGTCCCAAGGACAATCATTGGC
Source organism: Sepiola atlantica (assembly GCA_963556195.1). NCBI lineage: Eukaryota > Metazoa > Mollusca > Cephalopoda > Sepiida > Sepiolidae > Sepiola > Sepiola atlantica. The sequence continues at coordinate 91,002,691 of OY744537.1, read as the reverse complement.
AGTGGTTGGTCTAAACTTGACTTCACCTTGCTTTAGCCATGGGCAGTTTTATGTAGGATGTTCAAGGATAGGCTCTCCACAATGTCTATACATATTAGCACCAAAAGGTAAAACATCAATCCTATTTTAATTACTTAAATTACTTCCCGTGAAATGATTTATTTTCTGAATCTATTTATTTAACTTAAAAATTAAAATAAGGCTGTTATATTTCCCCGGGCAATGCCGGGACACGGGTCCTGCTTGTATATATATAAAGAGATAGAGAGAGAGAGAGAGAGAGAGAGGGAGAGAGAGAGAGAGAAAGAGAGAGAGAGAGAGAGAGAGATAAATGAAATAAGAGAAATAAAAGTTGTGAAAATACAAAATCTATTCCGTCTTCAGTTGTCTAAAACAAGGTATATTCAATTAAAGGATATTCATTTTTCCTTCCTTAAGCCATAGCTTTTCCAAGAATGGATTCTTATCATCAGAGGAATAAAAATAGATAAGTTGATAAAAGAAATACCAAATGTCAATACAAGTAGGATAGAGAAATTTTAGGAAAAAATGTACAAAATGTCAAAAGAAAAAAGATTGAAAATATAGGAAAACGTTTACCGTTGAATGCGTCACAGAAGCGAGTTCAAAGGTAGCCGATCCAAAAAGAATGAACCGATCCATCAAATGTACAAGTAATCCGGTGTCAAGAGATTTGTATAAAATGCAAGCTGTGTATTAAAGGCCATTATTGAATGGGCTCTCGGTTACAGTTTTGAAGGATTTGAGTTCGAAATGATATAGTAAGAAGTTCAAAATGATATAGCAAGAAGTTCAAAATGATAGAGTAAGAAGTTCAAAATGATAGAGTAAAAAGTTCAAAATGATAGAGTAAGAAGTTCAAAATGATATAGCAAGAAGTTCAAAATGGTATAGTAAGAAGTTCAAAATGATATAGTAAGAAGTTCAAAATGATATAGCAAGAAGTTCAAAATGGTATAGTAAGAATTTCAAAATGATATAGTAAGAAGTTCAAAATGATATAGTAAGAAGTTCAAAATGATAGAGTAAGAAGTTCAAAATGATATAGCACAAAGTTCAAAATGATATAGCAAGAAGTTCAAAATGGTATAGTAAGAAGTTCAAAATGATATAGCAAGAAGTGCAAAATGATAGAGTAAGAAGTTCAAAATTCTAGAGTAAGAAGTTCAAAATGATATAGTAAAAAGTTCAAAATGGTATAGTAAGAAGTTCAAAATGATATAGCAAGAAGTTCAAAATGGTATAGTAAGAATTTCAAAATGATATAGCAAGAAGTTCAAAATGATAGAGTAAGAAGTTCAAAATTCTAGAGTAAGAAGTTCAAAATCAAGCAATTCCGTTGAAAAGTAGATGCTAGTCCGACAGAGGTCAGGAATCTCTCTATCGATGCGACAAACCTAACAGTCATTAAGAAAAAAATAGATATATATCTTCCTGATACTAGAGAGATTTAGAAAGCGATATACAGAGAGAAATATTTAGAAAGATATATATATATATATATATATATATATATATATATATATATATATATATATATATAAATAGGATATATATATATATGTTTCCTCCAATTCATATTATATATAGAACGAATATATATATATTATATTATATATATATATATATACATATATATGTATGCATATATATGTACATATACCTATATAAATACATATACATATATATACATATATATGTACATATACATATATATATATACATATATATATGCATATACATATATATACATATACATATACATATATATATATATATATACATATATATATACACACATATATATATATATATATATATATATATATATATATATATATATATATATATATATGACTATAATAGCACTCCATCATCAGTCTGTTCTCTTTCGTGGTCCATTTCTTTTCAGTTTGCTGTTTTCGCTCTGGTTTTCCTGTCTTTGGTCTGTGTCCTTGTCATACCTGGAATCAGAGAGGTTACTTACCTGGTTCTTTTCCATTGTCTTGTTTCTGAAATGAGAAGGGCCAACATTCGCAGGATGTGGACCGGGTCCCCCATGTTGGCTAACGAGGGACCACCTGCCCATCATGACACTCAGGTCTTTCTCCTGAGTCCCACGGCTTGTATTTATATTATTGTGCATTATTAATATTTTTGGTGTGTGTGGCCACACCAGGCCCAGGCTTATTCTGCCTGTGGTCCTGTCACAGGGATAGTGATTGTCTCATTCATTTTAATGAGTGATATTGTGCACTATCACACACACAAAAAAATATATATATATATTCATATATATATATATATATATATATATATATATATATATATGTTATATAAGGACATAGTATAAGTTTTCTTGGCTATTCCATGATAGCAGATGCAGGGAGACGATAGGTCTCCCTCCACTTTTCTGCTTGTGTATTACCGATGTATTCTTGATTGTAGTGCTAGGGGATGGGGGGGGGGTTCGATTTCTGCTTCTACGAATTCTTGATTAATTAAAACTTAATTATGTTAATTAGGGGCCGGTTTTTATCCAGAAGTTTGGGCAACAAATCTCTTTATTATTATTATTATTATTATTATTATTATTATTATTATTATTATTATTATTATTATTATTATTATTATTATTATTATTATTATTATCGGGTACTTAGGAGCGGTCGAGGGAGCTTTTAACAAAAACGGGGAGGGGGCATCGAAGATTTGCAGCCTATTAAGAGCCACGAGTTATTTATAGATTAATCACTAAGAGATAGTTGGATACCAAAGTGAGGGAAAAGAGAAAATAGAAATAAATTGAATAAAAATAAATATTAAAAAAGATAAAGATACATAAATAAGAAAAAGAAAAGAGAAATAAAATTTTAAAAAAAAACAAGAAAGAAGAAAAAGCATTGGTTTACAGGGTGAAAAATACTAGCATTGTTTGAAATTAGTAAAATGCCAAATACATTCAAGATGGCGAAGCAGGAAAAAAACTTAACTTTGAGGAGACTATCACATCTTCCGTGTAGATGGGATTTGATTGAGGCGGCCGCTTCGGAAGTGACCTTCTCAAACGAATTCATATTATTATTATTATTATTATTATTATTATTATTATTATTATTATTATTATTATTATTATTATTATTTACTCACTAGGAGTTATCACAGTGGTCATCGTCAGTGATCGCCCACTGCCGGCAACCTGTGGTATTCCCTGGAGTCCGAGTGACAACAAGTCTCCTCAGGCCTCCAGTATTCTCCACCTCTTTTCGTTCATCACCGCTGATGACCTTGCGGTAATCGCAACAGCCACCTACCAACGATTTCCCGCTGATAAGGGCCATTGGTCCCCTCTGGGGCCCGAGTGGCAACAAGGTCTGGTTTGCGCTTTCCCTCCTCGACCCTCTGTCCATAATTTTCGTGGCGTCAGCCTATGCTTGCGCCTCTCTCGTGCGGTTGTATTTTCCCCGGTTCTGTTGTTTTGTGCTTCCATGTGTTTGTTCTCCATTCGTTGCTTATGTTGGTTGGTTTCCGCATTCGAAGACATTTCTCAGGATTGTAGCTGTTTTGATCATTACTGTCCTTTGTATGGTCTCAGTTATCCCTTTGATTCCTATTTCTCCTAGTCTTTTCTCCATGTTTTTTGGGACTGTTCCTAGTGCTCCTATTATTATTGGTGTTATACTGACTTTCTTCATGTTCCATATTCCTTTCAATTCTCTGGCAAGTTCAGTATATTTGCTTCTTTTTTCCGTCTCTTTGATCTTCACTCTGTGGTCTGCTGGAACGGCAAAGTCCACGATTTTGCAGGATTTTTCTTTCTTGTTGATTATTATCATATCCGGTCTCCTTGCTGTTATGGGTTTGTCTGTTTGTACATTCATATTTCTGCTCATTAGACGTTATCACACAAGTCATCGTTAGTTGTTGCTCATCGACAACAACCAGTGGTGTTTCTTTGAGTCTGAGTGACACCAAGCCTCCACAGATTTCCAGTACTCTTCATCTCTTTTCGATCACCACCGCAAATGACCCTGCGGTATCGCAACAGCCGACTACCATTGATTTCTCGCTGACAACGATCATTGGTCTCCATGGGATTTGGGTGGCAATAAACCATGGTCCCAGCGGAGGGCTGGTTAGTGGTGTCCCTCCTCGGTCTTCCCATCCTCCTTGACCTTCTACGACTATTTTGTGTGATGTCAGCCAAAGCCGGTACCATCACTTGTTTTTTTTTTTTTTGGGGGGGGGGGGAGCTTGCCGTTTCCGTTGGGTCGTTCTGTGGTGTTCTTCCTGTGGTTTTGTTTTCTTCCTATTGTAGCTTCCATGTGACTGGTTACCATTCGTAGCTTATGTGGGTTGGTTTCCGCATTCGAGGATTTTCCTTAGGATTGCAACTGTTTTTATCATTGCCGTCCTTTGTATGGTCTCAGTGATCTCTTTAATTCTAATTTCTCTTAGTCTTTTCTCCAGGTTTTTGGGGACTGTTCCTAGTGCTCCTACGATTATTGGTATTATACTGACTTTCTTCATGCTCCATATCCCTTCCAGTACTCTCACAAGTTCCGTGTAATTGCTTCGTTTTTCCGTCTTCACTTTGTTGTTTGCTTGAACGGCAAAGTCTACGATTTGCCAGGGTTTTGCCTTCTTATCGATTATTATGACATCCGGTCTTTTTGCTTGTATGAGTTTATCTGTCTGTACATCCATATACCAGAGGATTTTCCGTTTCGTTTTCCAGTACTGTCTCTGGTTTATATTTGTACCATTTGTCTGCATATTCGAAATGCAATCGTTTGCACAGTTCCCAGTGTACGGCTTTCCCCACACAGTAATGTCTCTTCTTCTATTCTTTTTGGACTAGTTTGCTGCATTCACTTATTAAATGATTTACTGTTATTTATTATTAATTATTATTATTATTTACTCACTAGGAGTTCTCACACAGGTCATCAGTGATTACTCACCGACAACCGGTGGTATTCCCTGGAGTATGAGTGACAACAAGTCTCCCCAGATTTCCAGTATTCTCCACCTTTTTTTTGATAGCCACCGCAAATAAACTTGCAGTATCACAACAGCCGTTTACCATTGATTTCTCGTTGGTAAGGACCATTGGTCTTCTCTGGGATTTGGGTGGCAATAAGCCTCCCCAAAATCCCAGCAGACTCAGCACTTCCAGTGGAGGTCTAGTTTGTGCTGTCCCTCCTCGGTCTTCTCATCCTCCTTGACCCTATGCAAATATTTTGTGTGGTGTCAGCCTAGGCTGGTACGATTTATTATTATTATTATCATTATTATCATTATTATTATTATTATTATTATTATTATTATTATTATTATTATTTATTATTTTTATTATATTTATATAACAAGACATTATTATTTATATTTTTAGTTTTATTATTATATATTAGAGATTATTAGTCATATTATCATCTCTAATG
>OY744537.1:90952226-90992226 GCA_963556195.1 Sepiola atlantica | reverse complement strand
TATGATGATGATGATGATGATGATGATGATGATGCTGATGATGTTGATGATGATGTTGATGATCATGATGCTTATGATGTTGATGATGATGATGATGATGATGATGATGATGATGATGATGATCATGATGCTGATGATGTTGATGATGATGTTGATGATCATGATGCTGATGATGTTGATGATGATGATGATGATGCTGATGATGATGATGATGATGTTGATGATCATGATGCTGATGATGTTGATGATGATGTTGATGATCATGATGCTGATGATGTTGATGATGATGATGATGATGATGATGCTGATGATGTTGATGATGATGTTGATGATCATGATGCTTATGATGTTGATGATGATGTTCATGATGCTGATGATGTTTCTGATGATGTTTCTGATGATGTTTCTGATGATGTTGATGATGATGATGATGATGATGTTGCTGATGTTGATGATGATGTTGCTGATGATGATGATGATGATGATGATGTTGATGATGATGATGCTGATGATGTTGATGATGTTGATGATCATGATGCTGATGATGTTGATGATGATGTCGATGATCAATCAATGCTACAGACAGGGTTTAAAAACGTTGGAATTCCCAGATGTAATTTATTCGTCAATGACGATCTTTTAAAGATAAACATTGAAATGAATTAATATTCCCAACTCGGAAAATGAAGTTCCCCAAAATACAGTTCTTGACTTCTTAGGGGATTTTTGTAATAATTCAAATAGATTTCTTTTCATTTCCATCTTTAACAATACTCAGAATTTTCTAAACGACCCAACATAAGCAATGACAATAAAAAGACTATTTATAAAGTCTGAGGTTGTTTAGTAACCAGTTAATCCACAGCGTATACTAAATATAGGTAAACGTATACACGGTGTCTACATTTCCTATACGAATCGTTTTAACCTTTTTACTCATACATTTTAATTAATGAACTACTTGTTATTTCTCCACCAAATCATGACTAGGCAACTTGCGGAGAGGTTGCGGGTTTCAAAAAGTACACTTGATGAATATTAAGTGAAAATTATTTCAATATAAATAATAATGCGTTTTATGTGCATTTGTGTTGTAAATCCTTTTCCAATTATAACAAGTTGATCGGAATGCCGACGAGATCATCGTTAGCTCGCTAGTAAAAATGTAAACAATCGTTCATTAAAAAGAACAATACCCCCCCCCCCCCCCGCCGCTGTCAGAAGTAAGTCTCATAAATTCTAATCACTTTTAATTGTTCGAACGCAAATATGTCACAAACGGATATGCAAACAATCGTTATATTCATCGTTAGTAGAGTTTTCTTTTGTCAACACGTGTTGATGTATTTTGTTTTGAAGTGTGTAGAAAACATCTAAGAAATGAATCGTGAAAAGTAATGTTTACTTATACAAATAAATATACAAGGGATGTTCTAGTGAATAAAAACGTTTTTAGTCCAAATGCGAATAATCAATTGAATCTTTTTAATAATAAAGAAAGTTTTGGTACTGTTTTGTGATCGTCAACCATAGATTTTATTGGCGGAGTTTTAGAATCCATTCTTAACATGGGGAGAGTGGGGGGACTTCGGTAACATTCAGAACAGCGTGCTTGCTTCGTGTTTCGTAGCATTCGTTGTGGCTACGGCACTCCAGTGAAATCTAGGGTTGACGTTTCCGAAACAGGAGCGAAAGTAAAAAAAAAAATTTATGAAGAAAAATACTAAATGTCTAAATTAGAAATGTATAGTTTGGGACAAATCAGTTATTTAAGGAAACGTTCGCGTTAGAATCATGCTGAAACGCCATTTTGAATCTGATTTGATATGTCCTTTCTGATATTCTGAAGAATGAGTACAAGTATTAGATGTGTAGCAGCTATCCGCCCCCCCCTCAAACATAATTGCACCGATTTACCAGTAGGCGTCGCTTATAACCGTCAGGTAGCGCTGGAAGAAGACCACAGAGTTATCTGCACTTAGTGATTATATAAACCGGTGCACAACGTCAGACAGGCCTCTTTTTTAGTTCCGGCCACGGCAGACGGTAGTCATCGGAGACGCTGCTCGTCTCCTTGTCTGACCCACAAAATCACACGTGTTCAAATTCATAAACACGTTTTTCTTGGTAAGAGATTTTTCTTCACACACGCATTCATATTCTTACAGAGACAATTTCTTCTCCAGAACATTTTATAGAAACTATTATCGCATGTGCGTTTCAATCATATAGGGTGGGCAAAAATAAAGGTCCTATTTTTTAAAATTCATAACTTTTTTATTTATTGATATTTTTTTTTTTTTTTTAGAATAAGTAAAGGACCCCTTCCGAAGCAAGCATGAGCCGTATTAGCCCTAAAGAACGTACCCTCATTTAGAAAACATTATTTTTGCTTAAAAAACTCAAAACAGTGTAAAAAACAATACTTTAGTTTTTGTAAGTTTTAAGAAGTGTTTTTCGGCTAAAATTTGTTTTGTTTATTCCAAAAGATCTCGGAAGGGTCAGTCTACACACACATAAAGTTTGGTGAGTTTAACTTTTATTTTGTGGAAGTTATTCAAATTCAAGTTATTCACATTTAAAGATAGGACCCTTATTTTGGCCCACCCTGTATAAACTATTTCAACTCCACACACATCATACATACATACATTCATACATACATACATACATACGCACTGTATACGTATTAATATGCTGTTTCATTGTCGTCACACGCTTTATTTAAACAACCTATTGCCTGTGAATTATTATTTTGCCTTGCATGTGACATTGCTTGTATTATGAACATTGAGTTCACCCTAGAATCCCGACAGATGTAAACAAATTACAATGCTGAAATTAAACCATTTCGATATTCTCTTATTCTCATATTCTGCGAATATTCTTAGACAAATTTCATAAAGACATGATGAACGAAAGTGAATTTGAGAGATCGATTGTTCTGTATGTGAATGTTAGAACATGTCTTCATATGAAGATGCAAACGTAATTTACATACAAGTTGTTTTACTTATTGAAAGTTATTTTTTATAATGTTGAGCGTTGTAATGAATGCTTTTACAGAAATGAAGAGTTGCAGACGCCATGTTTAAATTTAAGTTGGTGTTTCTGTATTGTTCGGAAATAATATTCTAATATTCCTAAACGTGAAAGTAGCTAGCCAATTATGACGCCGTAAATGTTGGCCGAGTTGACTATGGAGGGATACACCTGTATTTCGTGTCGTAATGTGTTAGAAATACTAGAAAGGAATTAAAAACTGAAAAAATGATAGACGATGAAATATTTGTCACGTTGTTAAGAGTTTTTTGTGAGTGAGTGAAAGTGAATACTACCTCCTCTAAGTATGTTTGTTTCGCGAGAGTAAGTTAGCTAAGATGTAATCTAAGAAAATATTTTAAGCGGATAAAAATGAATGTTAATTTCCGGAAACGCGCGTCAGTTAGTGGCATGAAACCTGATCATATTGCAATTGTAAGTAGTGCCTATGTTTGTCTTCTATAATGTTTTCTTGTAGCGGAGGAATATCGTCTTTATTTTATATATCAGTACGTATATAGCACGCTCACCAAGGCGGCTATAGGTATGTATTTAGCATGCGCACCAGGTCGGCGATAAGTACATATTTAGCATTCGTATCAGACCGGCTATAGGGACGTATTTAGCATTTGCACCGGGGCGGCGATAGGTACGTATGTAGCATTCGCAACGGAGCGGCGATAGGTACGTATGCAGCATTCGAACTAGGGCGGCGATACATACGTATGTAGCATTTGCACCGGGGCAGCGATAGGTACTTATGTAGTATGCATACCGGGGCAGCAATAGGTACTCATATAGTATCTGCCCTGGGGCGGCGATAGGTATGTATATTGTATGTACACCGGGGTGGTGATAGATATGTATATAGTATGAACACCGGGGCGGAGATAAGTACTTATATAGAAAGCGCAAATAGATGTAGTACTTTTTATAGAAATATGTCATACTATTGCCCTGGGAAACGTAGGAGAAATGGTAGGGAAGAAGCAGCTTTCACAAAAAGCAAAATTAGAAAGTAGCAGTGAAATGGGGCGACCAGGGAAGAGAAAGATAAAGAGACGGCTATAGAGGAGGGGGAGGAATAGAAGTTTGAATATAAAGATGTTACACACACGATTTTTCTTCAATTATATGTTTTTATGACCCCGAGCAACGCCGGGTAGCCCCGCTGATAGGGATAAATATGCTTCTTATCATAGCATTAACATTCCCCCTACTCCGCAGCTTGTGCTGATGGTGTAGTGGGAAAGAAGTCCGATGCTGGCAAAACGGTCAGGTTTTGATCTTACTTGCTTGTTTCACCACACTGAAGAGCTGTGAGACATCTACATAGTCCGTCATGGATGACTACACCCTCCCACAACATTAGTGGGTTGAGTATTCTGGTAAGGGAGATCGCCGACTGTCGGGTTTATTTTTTGTTGTAACTGACATCCACGAAGCTTTTCGTGAAATCTCCCTAATTTACGTCAAATTAAAATGTTTTAATATACTGTTAAAATATCCATCTAAGTGTTTACCATCACAATCGATTTAGAGCACAAAATGTTTACCCTAATGTACGGTGTACCAACGGTGTCCCAACGGGTCACGGATCGTCTAATAAGTTTTATAATAGCAATTGTAATATATGCATAAGTTCGAAGTAAATTTTTAAATGAAAAAATTACCTGCATCTTGCTTCTCATTGAATTTAGAAAAATTATAAAACTCTAGTGAAGATTTTTAGCAATTTTATATAAAAATCTTAAAAATAATTATTTTCCCGTGAATGAAAATAAATAGAATGCACTATTTTGTATTTATTTATGAAAATAAATAGAATGCACTATTTTGTATAGCTTTTAGTATAGATCTTTTATAGTAAAACAATTCCGTGAGCATTTTGAATGTTGACTGTGTCCACAAGGTTAGTTGTTTGTTGTTGTTTGTGAGTTGATGTTTGTTAGTTGTTAGTTGTTGTTTGTTAGCTGTTAGTTGTTAGTTGTTAGTTTTTGTTTGGTAGTTATTAGTTGCTGTTTGTAAGTTGTTAGTTGTTAGTTGTTAGTTTAGTTTATTAGTTGCTCGTTGTTGTTTGTTAGCTGTTAGTTGTTAGTTGTGGTTTGTAAGTTGTTAGTTGTTAGTTGTTAGTTATTAGTTGCTCGTTGTTAGTTGTTTGTTGTTGTTTGGTAGTTGTTAGTTGTTAGTTGTCACTTGAAAATTTCACGAGACCTTTATCTGTCGGAAGAAGAAAAAGAAATCAAATTTGGTTTTTAATAGTTATAATCGCTACTTTCGCTATAAATCTAATATGCATGAAAAAAATTGTTCTCTATCCACTCCTTATATATATATATATATATATATATATATATATATATATATATATATATATATCTTTTCCATTATCATTTAGTTTTTTTCTCCCAACCTTTTTGGCAGGACAATAAAAATATGATTGTTGGAATCAAGTTTTCTAATATCTATTTATAAATGCTTTGAAATTATATATTAATTCATAATTAATATTAATATCTATTGAGCTTAATACTGAAGTTTGACCATATATATATATATATATATATATATATATATATATATATATATATATATATATAGAGAGAGAGAGAGAGAGAGAGAGAGAGAGAGAGAGATAAACTAGTTATCCCCGGACACGTGTATCGATGTTACTGCGGCTCACCAACGTGCCTGACTATTACTGGGCTCGAAGTTGCGATCACTGCGGCTGTGACTGAGTGCGCTAAGAGAATTGTCTGAAATGACGTGACAATTTATCGTTTATAAAGTTATTTTTGTTGTTATTTTTTTTTTCCTTAGCGATAATTAACGTCTGGTATATTTTGCTCACATTAAGCGTACAGAGTTGCCTCCATTTTACATACGCATGAGCGTTCTCCCCTGCATATGCCATATCGACCCACTTTAAGGGACGTGTACATATACACACACACACATATACATACATACATACATATATATATATATATATATATATATATAAATACATATACAAATACACATATACACCCCCCATACACACACACACATATATATATATATATTCATATATATATATATATATTGCTCACCCCATCTTTCCATTTTTTCCCCACTCATTTTCTTCAACATTCATTTTTATTCTCCAACAAGTACGGACGTCCACCCAATAGTGGCCATTATTTTATTTTACTTTTCCTCCCAATATGTCTACCCGACATGTATCTGTACTTGCATGACATTTTTTCTCTATATTATCATCCTGATGAAGTCTTATGAATAAAGACGAAACGTTGATGTACACATAAAACACATCCATTTTTTGGTTTTCCTTTTTCATTTTCCCTATCACGTCGGATTACCTTCATCCTTCTCTTCCCATATATATATATATATATATATATATATATATATATATATATATATATATATATATATATATATATATATATATAAATAAGTACATATACAAATACACATATATATTTTTTTGTATTATTTACTGCCTGGCTGACTATTAGACTCGAACCTGCGATCATAGGGGCTAACAGTTACGCTAAGAGACCCGTCTGAAATGACGTGACTATTTATTGTTTATAAAGTCATATATATATATATATATATATATATATATATATATATATATATATATATATATATATATGTATATATATATATATATATATATATATATATATATATATATATATATATATATATATATATAGCCCTCTGTCGCTTTCTTCCCCCTCTCTTGTTCTCACTGTCGCCCTTTTCGTATGCTTCGTTGTACCTCTCTCTTTTTTCTTTACATGTCTATGCATCCCCCCATCTCTATCTGTTTATCTATCGGGCGTGTTGACTTTCTTTTGTACTTCTATTTCTTATCTTAAACTAAATTAAATATTTTCATCCCTAATCCTTAATAATTATTTCTAAGTAAACCATGAAATGTTCACTGGTTCTTTCGATCTCTAAAACGAAAAAGACATTTTTCATTACTATAACAAATATAAAAAATATTAAAAAATATTAAAAAATATTAAAAATGTTAAAAATATACAAAATATAAAAAATATAAAAAATATTAAAAATGTTAAAAATATACAAAATATAAAAAATATAAAAAAATATTAAAAATGTTAAAAATATTAAAAATATAAAAAATATAAAAAAATATAAAAATATAAAAAATATAAAAAATATAGAAAATATAAAAAATATAAAAAATATTAAAAAATATTAAAAATATAAAAAATATAGAAAATATAAAAAATATAAAAAATATAGAAAATATAAAAAATATAAAAAATATAAAAAATATAAAAAAGTTAAAAATATAAAAATATAAAAAATAATAAAAAGTATTAAAAAATATTAAAAATGTTAAAAATGTAAAAAATATAAAAAATATTAAAAAATATTAAAAATGTTAAAAATATAAAAAAATATTAAAAATGTTAAAAATATATTTACTTATAAACAGGTATTATAAACAGGTATTATAAACAGGTGTTATAAAAAGGTATTATAAACAGATATTATAAACAGGTGTTATAAACAGTTATTATAAACAGGTGTTATTAACAGGTATTATAAACAGGTATTATAAACAGGTGTTATAAACAGGTATTATAAACAGGTGTTATAAACAGTTATTATTAACAGGTGTTATAAACAGTTATTATAAACAGGTGTTATAAACAGTTATTATAAACAGGTGTTATAAACAGTTATTATAAGCAAGTGTTATAAACAGGTATTATAAACAGGTGTTATAAACAGGTATTATAAACAGGTGTTATAAACAGGTATTATAAACAGGTGTTATAAACAGGTGTTATTAACAGGTGTTATAAACATGTGTTATAAACAGGTGTTATAAACATGTGTTATAAACAGCTGTCATACCGCCTTTCAAAATTTATCTCAGAAGCCTTGCATTAAACAGATACTTCAACTAGTAAACTCATAGGAAATCTGTGAAACTATACAAGAAGAAAAGTGAATTCTTATTAATAAATGCTATAAATTTGCTCATAACACTTTCTTTGACATCCTTACCATAATGGAGAGATTATGTCTATATTTTAACACAAACTTGAGCTGAGCATAAGATCCCAGGTGTGTACGACAAGTATTTAATGAATGTGATAATTTGAGCTTCTAACCTGAGAAAGAAGACACCATCCTTGGCGTTTATTCAGAAGAAGAAAAACGCACCGAATAGGCGGAAGGGAGAAGGTCACTCGGACAATAAAACATCGGGTGATGTGGGATTTTCCAATTTTCCAAAAGTTTAAGCTAGATACTTAACATTACATACACGCCATGAATGACGTCAAGAAAACATACTTTGGGGGGTTTAGTTTGTTTGTTTAACGGCAAATCAATCTCTTGTAAGGTTTTTAATGCTGAGAAAAACAACCGTTAAAAACTATTTATTGTATACGATAAATTAAAGATGAGTTGTTATTTTACCCATAGCTGGAGGGAAATTCTTAACGTGCATAAATCATCAAAATAGATCCAGCAAGATTTGAAATCGACAGAGCTAATCCGATTGGCTGCGATTATACCTATTCAACCAATCACGCCCTATCGACTCCTTTTTAGACTCTCTCTTATAATTTAAAATACCATTTCTGCATTAATTAATAAAGCTGAATTTAATTAATACAGCGACGAAAGGATCAAAAATAGTATGACTCACGACAGGATTAAGAATTGTATGACTCACGAAAGGATTAAGAATTGTATGACTCACGAAAGGATTAAGAATTGTATGACTCACGACAGAATTAAGAATTGTATGACTCACGGAAGGATTAAGAATTGTATGACTCACGAAAGGATTAAGAATTGTATGACTCACGACAGGATTAAGAATTGTATGACTCACGATAGGATTAAGAATTGTATGACTCACGACAGGATTCAGAATTGTATGACTCACGAAAGGATTAAGAATTGTATGACTCACAAAAGGATTAAGAATTGTATGACTCTCGAAAGAATTAAGGATTGTATGACTCATGTAAGGATCAAGAATTGTATGACTCACGACTGGATTAAGAATTGTATGACTACCGACAGGATTAAGAATTGTATGACTCACGAAAGGATTAAGAATTGTATGACTCACAAAAGGATTAAGAATTCTATGACTCACGACAGGATTAATGATTGTATGACGCATGAAAGGATTAAAAATTGTATAACTCACGACAAGATTAAGAATTTTATGACTAACGGAAGGATTATGAATAGTATGACTCATGAATGGATTAAGAATTGTATGACCTGCGAAAGGATTAAGAATTGTATGACTCATGAAAGGATTAAGAATTGTATGACTCACAAAAGGATTAAGAATTGTAGGACTTATAAAAGCATAAAGAATTGTATGACTTATAAAAGGATTAAGAATTGTATGACACATGAAAGGATTAAGAATTGTATGACTCATGAAAGGATTAATAATTGTATGACACATGAAAGGATTAAGAATTGTAGGACTTATGAGAGGATTAAGAATTGTATGACTCATGAAAGGATTAATAATTGTATGACACATGAAAGGATTAAGAATTGTAGGACTCACGAAAGGATTAAGAATTGTATGACTCACGACAGGATTAAGGATTGTATGACTCACGACAGGATTAAGAATTGTATGACTCACGAATGGATTAAGAATTGTATGACTCACGAATGGATTAAGAATTGTATGACTCACGAAAGGATTAAGAATTGTATGACTCATGAAAGGATTAAGGATTGTATGACTCACGAAAGGATTAAGAATTGTATGACTCACAACAGGATTAAGAATTGTACGACTCATGTAAGGATTAAGAATTGTATGACTCATGTAAGGATTAAGAATTGTATGACTCATGAAAGGATTAAGAATTGTATGACGCACAAAAGGATTAATTAATTGTATGACGCACGACAGGATTAAGAATTGTATGACTCATGTAAGGATTGAGAATTGTATGACTCATGAAAGGATTAATAATTGTATGACTCGCAAAAGGATTAAGAATTGTATGACTCACGACAGGATTTAGAATTGTATGACTTCTGAAAGGATTAAGAATTGTATGACTCACGACAGGATTAAGAATTGTATGACTCATGAAAGGATTAAGAATTGTATGACTCATGAAAGGATTAAGAATTGTATGACTCATAAAATGGTTAAGAATTGTATGACTCACGAAAGAATTAAGAATTGTATGACTCAAGAAAGGATTAAGAATTGTATGACTCATGAAAGGATTAAGAATTGTATGACTCATGAAAGGATTAAGAATTGTATGACTCATGAAAGGATTAAGAATTGTATGACTAACGACAGGATTAAGAATTGTATGACTTATGAAAGGATTAAGAATTGTATGACTCATGAAAGGATTAATGAATTGTATGACGCACGACAGGATTAAGAATTGTTTGACTCACGAAAGGATTAAGAATTGTATGACTCACGAAAGGATTAAGAATTGTATGACTCATGAAAGGATTAAGAATTGTATGACTCATGAAAGGATTAAGAATTGTATGACTCATGAAAGGATTAAGAATTGTATGACTCACGAAAGGATTAAGAATTGCATGACTCATGAAAGGATTAAGAATTGTATGACTCATGAAAGGATTAAGAATTGTATGACTCATGAAAGGATTAAGAATTGTATGACTCACGAAAGGATTAAGAATTGTATGACTCACGAAAGGATTAAGAATTGTATGACTCACGAAAGGATTAAGAATTGTATGACTCACGAAAGGATTAAGAATTGCATGACTCACGAAAGGATTAAGAATTGTATGACTCACAAAAGGATTAAGAATTGTATGACTCTCGAAAGAATTAAGGATTGTATGACTCATGTAAGGATCAAGAATTGTATGACTCACGACTGGATTAAGAATTGTATGACTACCGACAGGATTAAGAATTGTATGACTCACGAAAGGATTAAGAATTGTATGACTCACAAAAGGATTAAGAATTCTATGACTCACGACAGGATTAATGATTGTATGACGCATGAAAGGATTAAAAATTGTATAACTCACGACAAGATTTAGAATTTTATGACTAACGGAAGGATTATGAATAGTATGACTCATGAATGGATTAAGAATTGTATGACCTGCGAAAGGATTAAGAATTGTATGACTCATGAAAGGATTAAGAATTGTATGACTCACAAAAGGATTAAGAATTGTAGGACTTATAAAAGCATAAAGAATTGTATGACTTATAAAAGGATTAAGAATTGTATGACACATGAAAGGATTAAGAATTGTATGACTCATGAAAGGATTAATAATTGTATGACACATGAAAGGATTAAGAATTGTAGGACTTATGAGAGGATTAAGAATTGTATGACTCATGAAAGGATTAATAATTGTATGACACATGAAAGGATTAAGAATTGTAGGACTCACGAAAGGATTAAGAATTGTATGACTCACGACAGGATTAAGGATTGTATGACTCACGACAGGATTAAGAATTGTATGACTCACGAATGGATTAAGAATTGTATGACTCACGAATGGATTAAGAATTGTATGACTCACGAAAGGATTAAGAATTGTATGACTCATGAAAGGATTAAGGATTGTATGACTCACGAAAGGATTAAGAATTGTATGACTCACAACAGGATTAAGAATTGTACGACTCATGTAAGGATTAAGAATTGTATGACTCATGTAAGGATTAAGAATTGTATGACTCATGAAAGGATTAAGAATTGTATGACGCACAAAAGGATTAATTAATTGTATGACGCACGACAGGATTAAGAATTGTATGACTCATGTAAGGATTGAGAATTGTATGACTCATGAAAGGATTAATAATTGTATGACTCGCAAAAGGATTAAGAATTGTATGACTCACGACAGGATTTAGAATTGTATGACTTCTGAAAGGATTAAGAATTGTATGACTCACGACAGGATTAAGAATTGTATGACTCATGAAAGGATTAAGAATTGTATGACTCATGAAAGGATTAAGAATTGTATGACTCATAAAATGGTTAAGAATTGTATGACTCACGAAAGAATTAAGAATTGTATGACTCAAGAAAGGATTAAGAATTGTATGACTCATGAAAGGATTAAGAATTGTATGACTCATGAAAGGATTAAGAATTGTATGACTCATGAAAGGATTAAGAATTGTATGACTAACGACAGGATTAAGAATTGTATGACTTATGAAAGGATTAAGAATTGTATGACTCATGAAAGGATTAATGAATTGTATGACGCACGACAGGATTAAGAATTGTATGACTCATGTAAGGATTGAGAATTGTATGCCTCACGAAAGGATTAAGAATTTTATTACTCATGAAAGGATTAAGAATTGTATGACTCATGAAAGGATTAAGAATTGTATGACTCACGAAAGGATTAAGAATTGTATGACTCACGAAACAATTAAGAATTTTATGACTCACGAAAGGATTAAGAATTTTATTACTCATGAAAGGATTAAGAATTGTATGACTCATGAAAGGATTAAGAATTGTATGACTCACGAAAGGATTAAGAATTGTATGACTCACGAAAGGATTAAGAATTGTATGACTCATGAAAGGATTAAGAATTGTATGACTCATGAAAGGATTAAGAATTGTATGACTCATGAAAGGATTAAGAATTGTATGACTCACGAAAGGATTAAGAATTGCATGACTCATGAAAGGATTAAGAATTGTATGACTCATGAAAGGATTAAGAATTGTATGACTCATGAAAGGATTAAGAATTGTATGACTCACGAAAGGATTAAGAATTGTATGACTCACGAAAGGATTAAGAATTGTATGACTCACGAAAGGATTAAGAATTGCATGACTCACGAAAGGATTAAGAATTGTATGACTCACAAAAGGATTAATGAATAGTATGACTCACGACAGGATTAAGAATTGTATGACTCATGTAAGGATTGAGAATTGTATGACTCACGAAAGGATTAAGAATTTTATGACTCACGAAAGGATTAAGAATTGTATGACTCATGAAAGGATTAAGAATTGTATGACTCACGAAAGGATTAAGAATTGTATGACTCATGAAAGGATTAAGAATTGTATTACTCATGAAAGGATTAAGAATTGTATGACTCACGAAAGGATGAAGAATTGTATGACTCACGAAAGGATTAAGAATTTTATGACTCACGAAAGGATTAAGAATTGTATGACTCATGAAAGGATTAAGAATTGTATGACTCATGAAAGGATTAAGAATTGTATGACTCACGAAAGGATTAAGAATTGTATGACTCATGAAAGGATTAAGAATTGTATTACTCATGAAAGGATTAAGAATTGTATGACTCA
This sequence comes from Sepiola atlantica, assembly GCA_963556195.1. Lineage (NCBI taxonomy): Eukaryota > Metazoa > Mollusca > Cephalopoda > Sepiida > Sepiolidae > Sepiola > Sepiola atlantica. Next base: position 90,978,796 of record OY744537.1, on the reverse strand, counting down.
CGAAAGGATGAAGAATTGTATGACTCACGAAAGGATTAAGAATTTTATTACTCACGAAAGTATTAAGAATTGTATGACTCATGAAAGGATTAAGAATTGTATGACTCACGAAAGAATTAAGAATTGTATGACTCACGAAAGGATTAAGAATTGTATGACTCACGAAAGGATTAAGAATTGTATGACTTATGAAAGGATTAAGAATTGTATGACTCACGAAAGGATTAAGAATTGTATGACTCATGAAATAATTAAGAATTATATTTTTTAATTCATGTTTGACAGATCAACGAAATACTTATATCAAATGTAAGTGTGGCTAATTGACTAAAATACTATTTTAAACATAAGTTTGACAGATCAACGAAATACTTATATCAAATGTAAGTGTGGCTAATTGACTAAAATACTATTTTAAACATAAGTTTGGCAGATCAACGAAATACTTATATCAAATGTAAGTGTGGATAACAGACGAAAATACTATTGTAAACGTTAGTTTGACAGATCAATTAAAATGCTATTTTAAACGTACGTTAGGCGGATTAACGAAAATGCTTTAAACGTAATTGTTACAGATCATAAAAAATACTATTTTAAAAATATGAGAGATCAATGAAAATTCTATTTCAAAATTAAGTGTGACAGCATTAACGAAAGTGCTATTTCAAACTTAAGCGTGACAGCATTAACGAAAATGCTATTTCAAACTTAAAACAGCATCATCGACGCACAGAACCTCTTACAGATATGATTGTGCACACGCTGTCAATTTAATCTGCGCGTTAAGTGGTGGAAATGCTGAAGTGTGACAGACCGAGTTACGGCAGATATTCTCATAGATATTCTTCTTCGATTCATTTTAATATGTATCCATGCAATCTACGCATCTAGCTAGGAGAATGCTTTTTCAACAGACGAACAGTCAGACGGTATTATAGGGATGCGAGGACGTATATGAAAACACGCACTCGGTGGTTGAGAAGAGAAAGTCGTTAGGCACGATGAAAAATGAACTGATGTGGTTGTTTCCAACGCGATCGTGTTGCATCTTGAATCTAGATGCAAGGTCTACTCTCATTCTAAATGATCCAGATATGGTAAAATGTTACTGTCGTGAATAACGTCAATAAGAACACCGTGTGGGTGAATTTGCTTTGGTTTGCTTTACGGCAAATGAACCTTTCTTGGGTGGTTTAATGTCGAAGTGCATTACCAAATGTAAACGATTAATTGTGTAAGAAAAAAAAAGAATAACGAACTAATCTTTAAATAGAGATGTCGCCAAGATCAAGTCCAAATGGCAGGGGAAAAAAACCGTTTCTCTCAACTGTATATAAAAATAAAACGTCTTTCAAATCAACAGTAAATTTGTGAATATTTGCTTAGAAAAGAACACAAAGATGTTTTTACTGCATTAGTAAATAAAATCAACAATTTGTATCCACTTTAAATTTAAGTGTTTTTTTTTAATTCTTATTGATACGCTTTTAATTTTTGCGCTTCCGTTTGTTGGCGCATGCGCACAGCCATGGGGCCAGTGTTATGCAGTTTTACCGAAAAATGTATCTACTGACGTTTTGTTTGTTCATATTTTTTTAGTACACCCGGAATTTTGACAGGGGGGAAAAAACCGTCTCTCTCAACTGTATATAAAAAAAACGTCTTTCAAATCAACATGAAAGAAAATCCAGCATTCTTTTCTTTTGCTCGCTTTCCAATACGCGTTCAGAACGATATCCACGACAAAAAAAAAACTGACTCTTAACTTTTCGCTCTCTTATTATAACGAAAATCCCACGCATGCAAACAACCTAATTTGCATGAACAAATAAAATAATTAAAATCTTATTTCACTTTCTGACGGCTCTCTCTTCCCACTCCTCTTTCTTTTTATGTCGGTAACGAGGGTTTTCGGGTTCGCCCCCCACACACAGCATAGCAGACGCTGCCTCTTTGAACGGCGCCGACAAGTGTCTGCATCTACTTCAATCGGCCGCTCTCCGTTACAAATTGTATCCGATTATTTGAACACAAGTTGCTATTTTTTGTTCTTATAGCTGGAGAAAGTGTGAGTCATACCTCCCCTAACATGATTAGTCAATGGTCATAACAGATCTGAAATGATGGAAACTTGTTATTGCCGATCTCGTTGTTATCGACGATGTTTATTTGCCCAACTACATAGTAAGTGGTCGGGGACCATTTTTATTTCCCTTTTCCCATTCGAGGTGCCCTTTTCTTTTCTAAAAGCTAAAGCCGAATTAATAGTAATATTGTTCAATAAGTATTTATAAATGGCTTCATTGTTTGCGGGAGGAAAATAGAACACTCACGATATTTCACAGAGTCGTTTTGGCCACATCGGTAAATGAACTTCGTTTGTCATCTTTCATAGGCTGGTAATATATATATATATATATATATATATATATATATAAATATATATATATATATATATATATATATATATATATATATATATATATATATATATATACATATATATATATATATATATATATGAGAGAGAGAGACACCGCTTAACAGAGGTTTGTGACATTACATGTGGCAATTAATTTTGAATGGTTGGCTGGAAATCAGTGAAGAGAGAAAAATAAATCAAACAAATACTCGCACACACACATATAGATATATATATATATATATATATATATATATATATATATATATATATATATATATATATATATATATATATATATATATATATATATATATACATATATATATATATAAGAGAGAGAGAGCGAGAAAGAGAAAAGGTGCGGTACGGAACATCAAAGGATGGACTTGTTGTAAAAAGTAAAATGAAAACAAAATGATTGAAAATAAAAGAAATAGTTTGGCCACAAGTGTGACGAATTAATGAATGTGTAATAAGCAAAAAAGAGAAAGTTTTGGTGGGGAACGCATTTCACATAAAAGGGCTTATTTTATAATTGAAGACAGGCAGACGGTAGCGTTCAAGTCGAGTTGTGAACTGTATAAGTTTAATACGTCGGACGACCGTTCTAAAAGAGAAAAGACTGATAAAAAGAAATAAACCAGGAATGAAAACAAAGAACTGAATAGGAAAGGAGAAATAAAGACCAGGAATAAAAAAGCAAGAACTGAATAAGGAAAGAGAAATAAAGACCGGGAATAAAAATAAAGAACTGAATAAGGAAAGAGAAATAAAGACCGGGAATAAAAAGAAAGAACTGAATAAGGAAAGAGAAATAAAGATCAGGAATAAAAAGAATGAACTGAATTTGAAAAGAAAAATAAAGACCGGGAATAAAAAGAATGAACTGAATAGGAAAAGAAAAATAAAGACCGGGAATAAAAAGAAAGAACTGAATAAGGAAAAGAAAAATAAAGATCAGGAATAAAAAGAATGAACTGAATATAAAAAGAAAAATAAAGACCGGGAATAAAAAGAATGAACTGAATAGGTAAATATAAATAAAGACCAGGAATAAAAAGAAAGACCTGAATAAGGAAAGAAAAATAAAGAACTGAATATGTAAATATAAATAAAGACCGGGAATAAAAATAAAGAACTGAACAAGGAAAGAGAAATAAAGACCAGGAATAAAAAGAAAGAAATGAATAAGAAAAAAGAAATAAAGACCGAAAATAACAAGAATGAACTAGATAGGAAAAAAAAATAAAGACCGGGAATAAAAAGAAAGACATGAAATGTGAAAGAGAAATAAAGACCGGGAATAAAACTAAAGAAATGAATAGGAAAATAAAAAAAAACTGAATAGGAAAAGAGGAATAAAGACTAGGAATAAAAAGAAAGAACTGAATAGGGAAAGAGATATAAAGACCCGGAATAAAAAGAAAGAACTGAATAAGAAAAGAGAAATAAAGACTAGGAATGAATAGAAAAAACTGAATAGGAAAAGAGGAATAAAGACTAGGAATAAAAAGAAAAAACTGAATAGAGAAAGAGAAATAAAGACTAGGAATAAATAGAAAGAACTGAATAGGAAAAAAGAAATAAAGACCGACAATAAAAAGAAAGAACTGAATAGAAAAAGAGAAATAAAGACCGGGAATAAAAAGAAAGAACCGAATAGGGAAAGAGAAATAAAGACCGGGAATAAAAAAGAAAGAACTGAATAGGAAAATAAAAATAAAGACTAGGAATAATAAGAAAGAACTGAATAGGAAAAGAGAAATAAAGACCGGGAATAAAAAGAAAAAACTGAATAAGAAAAGAGAAATAAAGACCAGGAATAAAAATAACGAACTGAATAGAGAAAAAGAAATAAAGACCCGGAATAAAAAGAGAGAACTGAATAAGAAAAGAGAAATAAAGACTAGGAATAAAAAGAAAGTACTGAACATGGAAATATAAATAAAGATTAGGAATAAAAAGAAAGAACTGAATAAGAAAAGAGAAATAAAGACCGAGAATAAAAAGAAAGAACTGAATAGAAAAAGAGAAATGAAAACCGGGAATAATAAAAAAAGAACTGATTAGGAAAAGAGAAATGAAAACCTGGAATAAAAAGAAAGAACTGGATTAGGAAAGAGAAATAAAGACCGGGAATAAAAAAAATGAACTGAATAGGAAAAGAGAAATTAAGACCAAGAATAAAAAGAATGAACTGAATAGGAAAAGAAAAATAAAGACCGGGAATAAAAAGAAAAAAACTGAATAAGGAAAGAGAAATAAAGACCGGGAAAAAAAAGAAAGATCTGAATAGGAAAAAGAAATAAAGACCAGGAATAAAAAGAAAGAACTATTTAGGGAAACAGAAATAAAGACCGGGAATAAAAAACAAGCACTGAATAGGGAAAGAGAAATGAACACCGGGAATTAAAAAAATGAACTGAACAGGAAAAGAAAAATAAAGACCGGGAATAAAAAGAAAAAACTAAATACGAAAAAAAGAAAAGAAAACCGGGAATAAAAAGAAAGAACTGGATAAGGAAAGAGAAATAAAGACTAGGAATAAATAGAAAAAACTGAATAGGAAAAGAGGAATAAAGACTAGGAATAAAAAGAAAGAACTGAATAGGGAAATGGAAATAAAGACTAGGAATAAATAGAAAGAACTGAATAGGAAAAGAGAAATAAAGACCGGGAATAAAAAGAAAGAACTGAATAAGGAAAGAGAAATAAAGACCGGGAATAAAAAGAAAGATTTAATAAGGAAAGAGAAATTAAGACCGAGAATAAAAAGAAAGAACTGAATAAGGAAAGAGAAATTATGACCGGGAATAAAAAAGAAAGAACTGAATAGAAAAAGAGAAATAAAGACCGGGAATAAAAATAATGAACTAAATAGGGAAAGAGAAATAAAGACTAGGAATGAAAATAAATAACTAAATAGGAAAATAAAATAATGACCGAAAATAAAAAGAAAGATCTGAATAAGGAAAGAGAAATAAAGATTAGGAATAAAAAAAAAAAACTGAATAAGAAAAAGAAATAACGACTAGGAATGAAAAGAATAACTGAATAAGGAAAAATAAATGATAACCGAGAACAAAAAGTAACAACTGAATAGGGAAAGAGAAATAAAGACTAGGAATGAAAATAAATAACAGACTGGGAAAAGAGAAATAATGACCGGGAATAAAAAGAAAGAACTGAATAAGAAAATATGAAAAAAGACCGGGAATAAAAATTAAAAACTGAATAGGAAAAAAGAAATAATGACCGGGAATAAAAAGAAAGAACTAAATAGGAAAAGAGAAATAAAGATCGGGAATAAAAAGAAAGAACTGAATGAATAAAGAAAGAGAAATAAGGACCGGGAATAAAAAATAACGAACTGAATAGGGAAAGAGAAATAAAGACCGGGAATAAAAAATAACGAAAAAAATAGAGAAAGAGAAATAAAGATCAGGAATAAAAAGAACAAACTGAATAGGAAAAGAAAAATAAAGACCGGGAATAAAAAGAAAGAACTAAATCAGAAAAGAGAAACAAAGACAGGAATAAAAAAAAAAAGAACTAAATAGGAGAAGAGAAATGAAGACAGGAGAATAAAAAGAAAGAAATGAATAAGAAAAAAGAAATAAAGACCGAAAATAACAAGAATGAACTAGATAGGAAAAAAAAATAACGACCGGGAATAAAAAGAAAGACATGAAATGTGAAAGAGAAATAAAGACCGGGAATAAAACTAAAGAAATGAATAGGAAAAGATAAATAAAGAGCGGTAATAAAAAGAAAGAACTGAAATGTGAAAGAGAAATAAAGACCGGGAATAAAAAGAAAGAACTGATTAAGAATAGAAAAATAAAGACCGGGAATAAAAAGAAAGCACTGAATAGGGAAATAGAAAAAAAAGACCGGGAATAAAAAGAAGGAACTGAATAAGGAAATAGAAATAAAGACCGGGAATAAAAAGAAAGCACTGAATAAGGAAATAGAAATAAAGACCGTGAATAAAAAGAAAGAACTGAATAGGGAAAGAGAAATAATGACCGGGAATAAAAAGAAAGAACTGAATAGGAAAAGAGAAATAAAGACCGGGAATAAAAAGAAAGCACTGAATAGGGAAAGAGAAATTAAGACCGGGAATAAAAAGACTGAACTGAATATGGAAAAGAAAAATAAAGACCGGGAATAAAAAGAAAGAATTGAATAGGAAAAGAGGAATCAAGACTAGGAATAAAAAGAAAGAACTGAATAAGGAAAGAGAAATAAAGACCGGGAATAAAAAGAAAGAACTGAATAAGGAAAGAGAAATAAAGACCGGGAATAAAAAAAAAGAACTGAATCGGAAAAGAGAAATAAAGACCGGGAATAAAAAGTAAGCACTGATTAGGGAAATAGAAAAAAAAGACCGGGAATACCAAGAAAGAACTGAATAAGGAAAGAGAAATAAAGACCGGGAATAAAAAGAAAGCACTGAATAGGGAAAGAGATATAAAGACCGGGAATAAAAAGAAAGAAATGAATAAGAAAAGAGAAATAAAGACTAGGAATAAATAAAAAAAACTAAATAGGAAAAGAGGAATAAAGACTAGGAATAAAAAGAAAGAACTGAATAGGGAAAGAGATATAAAGACCCGGAATAAAAAGAAAGAACTGAATAAGAAAAGAGAAATAAAGACTAGGAATGAATAGAAAAAACTGAATAGGAAAAGAGTAATAAAGACTAGGAATAAAAAGAAAAAACTGAATAGGGAAAGAGAAATAAAGACTAGGAATAAATAGAAAGAACTGAATAGGAAAAAAGAAATAAAGACCGACAATAAAAAGAAAGAACTGAATAGAAAAAGAGAAATAAAGACCGGGAATAAAAAGAAAGAACCGAATAGGGAAAGAGAAATAAAGACCGGGAATAAAAAAGAAAGAACTGAATAGGAAAATAAAAATAAAGACTAGGAATAATAAGAAAGAACTGAATAGGAAAAGAGAAATAAAGACCGGGAATAAAAAGAAAAAACTGAATAGAGAAAGAGAATAAAGACTAGGAATAAAAAGAAAGAACTGAATAGGAAAAGAGGAATAAAGACTTAGAATAAAAAGAAAGAACTGGATAAGGAAAGAGAAATAAAGACATGGAATCAAAATAAAGAACTGAATAGAGAAAAAGAAATAAAGACCGGGAATAAAAAGAAAGAACTGAATAAGAAAAGAGAAATAAAGACCAGGAATAAAAATAACGAACTGAATAGAGAAAAAGAAATAAAGACCCGGAATAAAAAGAGAGAACTGAATAAGAAAAGAGAAATAAAGACTAGGAATAAAAAGAAAGTACTGAACATGGAAATATAAATAAAGATTAGGAATAAAAAGAAAGAACTGAATAAGAAAAGAGAAATAAAGACCGAGAATAAAAAGAAAGAACTGAATAGAAAAAGAGAAATGAAAACCGGGAATAATAAAAAAAGAACTGATTAGGAAAAGAGAAATGAAAGCCTGGAATAAAAAGAAAGAACTGGATTAGGAAAGAGAAATAAAGACCGGGAATAAAAAAAATGAACTGAATAGGAAAAGAGAAATTAAGACCGGGAATAAAAAGAATGAACTGAATAGGAAAAGAAAAATAAAGACCGGGAAAGAGAAATAAAGACTAGGAATAAAAAGAAAGAACTGAATAGGGAGAGAAAAAAAAGACTGGGAAAAAAAAGAAAGAACTGAATAAAGAAAGAGAAATAAAGACCGGGAATAAAAAGAAAAAACTGAATAGGGAAAGAAAAATGAAGACCGGGAATAAAAAGTAAGAACGAAATAGGGAAAGAAAAATAAAGACCGGTAATACAAAGAAAGAACTGAGTCAGAAAAGAGAAATAAAGACCGGGAAAAAAAATAAAGAACTGAATAGGGAAAACGAAATAAAGACCGAAAATAAAAAGAAAGAACTGAATATGAAAAGAGAAATAAAGACCGGGAATAAAAAGAAAGAAATGAATAGGGAAAAGGAGATATAAAGACCGGGAATAAAAAGAATGAACTGAATAGGAAAAGAAAAATAAAGACCATGAATAAAAAGAAAGACCTGAATAGGAAAAGAGAAATAAAGACCAGGAATAAAAAGAAAGAAATGAATAATAAAACAAAAATTAAAGACCGGGAATGAAAAGAAAGAACGGAATAGGAAAAGAAGAATAAAGACCGGGAATAAAAAGAAAGAACTGAATAGGAAAAGAGGAATAAAGACCGGGAATAAAAAGAAAGAAATGAATAGGGAAAGAAAAATAAAGACCAAGAATAAAAAGAAAGACCTGAATAGGAAAAGAGAAATAAAGACCATGAATAAAAAGAAAGACCTGAATAGGAAAAGAGAAATAAAGACTGGGAATAAAAAGAAAGAAATGAATAATGAAAGAAAAATTAAGACCGGGAATGAAAAGAAAGAACGGAATAGGAAAAGAGGAATAAAGACCGGGAATAAAAAGAAAGAACTGAATAGGAAAAGAGAAATAAAGACCGGGAATAAAAAGAAAAAACTGAATAGAGAAAGAGAATAAAGACTAGGAATAAAAAGAAAGAACTGAATAGGAAAAGAGGAATAAAGACTTAGAATAAAAAGAAAGAACTGGATAAGGAAAGAGAAATAAAGACATGGAATCAAAATAAAGAACTGAATAGAGAAAAAGAAATAAAGACCGGGAATAAAAAGAAAGAACTGAATAAGAAAAGAGAAATAAAGACCAGGAATAAAAATAACGAACTGAATAGAGAAAAAGAAATAAAGACCCGGAATAAAAAGAGAGAACTGAATAAGAAAAGAGAAATAAAGACTAGGAATAAAAAGAAAGTACTGAACATGGAAATATAAATAAAGATTAGGAATAAAAAGAAAGAACTGAATAAGAAAAGAGAAATAAAGACCGAGAATAAAAAGAAAGAACTGAATAGAAAAAGAGAAATGAAAACCGGGAATAATAAAAAAAGAACTGATTAGGAAAAGAGAAATGAAAGCCTGGAATAAAAAGAAAGAACTGGATTAGGAAAGAGAAATAAAGACCGGGAATAAAAAAAATGAACTGAATAGGAAAAGAGAAATTAAGACCGGGAATAAAAAGAATGAACTGAATAGGAAAAGAAAAATAAAGACCGGGAAAGAGAAATAAAGACTAGGAATAAAAAGAAAGAACTGAATAGGGAGAGAAAAAAAAGACTGGGAAAAAAAAGAAAGAACTGAATAAGAAAAAAGAAATAAAGACCGGGAATTAAAAGAAAGAACTGAAAAGGGAAAGAAAAAAAAGACCGGGAATAAAAAGAAAGAAATGAATAGGGAAAGAAAAATAAAGACCGGGAATAAAAAGAAAGAAATGAATAGGAAAAGAGAAATAAAGACCGGGAAAAAAAATAAAGAACTGAATAGGGAAAACGAAATAAAGACCGAAAATAAAAAGAAAGAACTGAATATGAAAAGAGAAATAAAGACCGGGAATAAAAAGAAAGAAATGAATAGGGAAAAGGAGATATAAAGACCGGGAATAAAAAGAATGAACTGAATAGGAAAAGAAAAATAAAGACCATGAATAAAAAGAAAGACCTGAATAGGAAAAGAGAAATAAAGACCAGGAATAAAAAGAAAGAAATGAATAATGAAACAAAAATTAAAGACCGGGAATGAAAAGAAAGAACGGAATAGGAAAAGAAGAATAAAGACCGGGAATAAAAAGAAAGAACTGAATAGGAAAAGAGGAATAAAGACCGGGAATAAAAAGAAAGAAATGAATAGGGAAAGAAAAATAAAGACCAAGAATAAAAAGAAAGACCTGAATAGGAAAAGAGAAATAAAGACCATGAATAAAAAGAAAGACCTGAATAGGAAAAGAGAAATAAAGACTGGGAATAAAAAGAAAGAAATGAATAATGAAAGAAAAATTAAGACCGGGAATGAAAAGAAAGAACGGAATAGGAAAAGAGGAATAAAGACCGGGAATAAAAAGAAAGAACTGAATAGGAAAAGAGAAATAAAGACCGGGAATAAAAAGAAAAAACTGAATAGAGAAAGAGAATAAAGACTAGGAATAAAAAGAAAGAACTGAATAGGAAAAGAGGAATAAAGACTTAGAATAAAAAGAAAGAACTGGATAAGGAAAGAGAAATAAAGACATGGAATCAAAATAAAGAACTGAATAGAGAAAAAGAAATAAAGACCGGGAATAAAAAGAAAGAACTGAATAAGAAAAGAGAAATAAAGACCAGGAATAAAAATAACGAACTGAATAGAGAAAAAGAAATAAAGACCCGGAATAAAAAGAGAGAACTGAATAAAAAAAGAGAAATAAAGACTAGGAATAAAAAGAAAGTACTGAACATGGAAATATAAATAAAGATTAGGAATAAAAAGAAAGAACTGAATAAGAAAAGAGAAATAAAGACCGGGAATAAAAAGAAAGAACTGAATAGAAAAAGAGAAATGAAAACCGGGAATAATAATAAAAGAACTGATTAGGAAAAGAGAAATGAAAGCCTGGAATAAAAAGAAAGAACTGGATTAGGAAAGAGAAATAAAGACCGGGAATAAAAAAAATGAACTGAATAGGAAAAGAGAAATTAAGACCGGGAATAAAAAGAATGAACTGAATAGGAAAAGAAAAATAAAGACCGGGAAAGAGAAATAAAGACTAGGAATAAAAAGAAAGAACTGAATAGGGAGAGAAAAAAAAGACTGGGAAAAAAAAGAAAGAACTGAATAAGAAAAAAGAAATAAAGACCGGGAATTAAAAGAAAGAACTGAATAGGGAAAGAAAAAAAAGACCGGGAATAAAAAGAAAGAAATGAATAGGGAAAGAAAAATAAAGACCGGGAATAAAAAGAAAGAAATGAATAGGAAAAGAGAAATAAAGACCGGGAAAAAAAATAAAGAACTGAATAGGGAAAACGAAATAAAGACCGAAAATAAAAAGAAAGAACTGAATATGAAAAGAGAAATAAAGACCGGGAATAAAAAGAAAGAAATGAATAGGGAAAAGGAGATATAAAGACCGGGAATAAAAAGAATGAACTGAATAGGAAAAGAAAAATAAAGACCATGAATAAAAAGAAAGACCTGAATAGGAAAAGAGAAATAAAGACCGGGAATAAAAAGAAAGAAATGAATAATGAAACAAAAATTAAAGACCGGGAATGAAAAGAAAGAACGGAATAGGAAAAGAAGAATAAAGACCGGGAATAAAAAGAAAGAACTGAATAGGAAAAGAGGAATAAAGACCGGGATTAAAAAGAAAGAAATGAATAGGGAAAGAAAAATAAAGACCAAGAATAAAAAGAAAGACCTAAATAGGAAAAGAGAAATAAAGACCATGAATAAAAAGAATGACCTGAATAGGAAAAGAGAAATAAAGACTGGGAATAAAAAGAAAGAAATGAATAATGAAAGAAAAATTAAGACCGGGAATGAAAAGAAAGAACGGAATAGGAAAAGAGGACTAAAGACCGGGAATAAAAAGAAAGAACTGAATAGGAAAAGAGAAATAAAGACCGGGAATAAAAAAAAAGAAATGAATAAGGAAAGAAAAATTAAGACCGGGAATAAAAATAAAGAACGGAATAGGAAAAGAGGAATAAGATCGGGAATAAAAAGAAACAACTGAATAGGAAAAGAAAAATAAAGACCAGGAATAAAAAGTAAGACCTGAATAGGAAAAGAGAAATAAAGACCGGGAATAAAAAGAAAGAAATGAATAGGGAAAAGGAGATATAAAGACCGGGAATAAAAAGAATGAACTGAATAGGAAAAGAAAAATAAAGACCATGAATAAAAAGAAAGACCTCAATAGTAAAAGAGAAATAAAAACCGGGAATAAAAAGAAAGAAATGAATAAGGAAAGAAAAATTAAGACCGGGAATAAAAAGAAAGAACAGAATAGGAAAAAAGGAATAAAGACCGGGAATAAAAAGAAAGAACTGAATAGGAAAAGAGAAATAAAGACCGGGAATAAAAAAAAAAGAAATGAATAAGGAAAGAAAAATTAAGACCGGAATAAAAATAAAGAACGGAATAGGAAAAGAGGAATAAAGATCGGGAATAAAAAGAAACAACTGAATAGGAAAAGAAAAATAAAGACCAGGAATAAAAAGTAAGACCTGAATAGGAAAAGAGAAATAAAGACCGGGAATAAAAAGAAAGAAATGAATAGGGAAAAGGAGATATAAAGACCGGGAATAAAAAGAATGAACTGAATAGGAAAAGAAAAATAAAGACCATGAATAAAAAGAAAGACCTGAATAGTAAAAGAGAAATAAAAACCGGGAATAAAAAGAAAGATATGAATAAGGAAAGAAAAATTAAGACCGGGAATAAAAAGAAAGAACAGAATAGGAAAAGAGGAATAAAGACCGGGAATAAAAAGAAAGAACTGAATAGGAAAAGAAAAATAAAGACCAGGAATAAAAAGAAAGATCTGAATAGGAAAAGAGAAATAAAGACCGGGAATAAAAAGAAAAAAATAAATAAGGAAAAAAAAATTAAGACCGGGAATAAAAAGAAAGAACGGAATAGGAAAAGTGGAATAAAGACCGGGAATAAAAAGAAAGAACTATATAGGAAAAGAGAAATAAAGATCGGTCATAAAAAGAAAAAAACTGAATAGGAGAAGAGAAATAATAAACCGGGAATAAAAAAGAAAGAACTGAATAGGGAAAGAAAAAAAAGACCGGGAATAAAAAGAAAGAACTGTATAGGGAAAACGAAATAAAGACCAGGAATAAAAAGAAAGAACTGAATATGAAAAGAGAAATAAAGACCGGGAATAAAAAGAAAGAACTGAATAAGGAAAACGAAATAAAGACCGGGAATAAAAAGAAAGAACTGAATATGAAAAGAGAAATAAAGACCGGGAATAAAAAGAAAGAACTGAATAGGGAAAACGAAATAAAGACCGGGAATAAAAATAAAGAACTGAATATGAAAAGAGAAATAAAGACCGCGAATAAAAAGAAAGAACTGAATAGGAAAAGAAAAATAAAGACCGGGAATAAAAAGAAAGAACCGAATAGGGAAAGAGAAATAAAGACCGGGAATAAAAATAATGAACTGAATAGGAAAAGAAAAATAAAGACCGGGAATAAAAAGAAAGAACTGAATAGGAAAAGAGAAATAAAGACCGGGAATAAAAAGAAAGAACTGAATAGGGAAAGAGGAATAAAGACCGGGAATAAAAAGAAAGAACTGAATAGGGAAAGAGAAATAAAGACCGAGAATAAAAAGAAAGAACTGAATAGAAAAAGAGAAATGAAAACCGGGAATAATAAAAAAAGAACTGATTAGGAAAAGAGAAATGAAAGCCTGGAATAAAAAGAAAGAACTGGATTAGGAAAGAGAAATAAAGACCGGGAATAAAAAAAATGAACTGAATAGGAAAAGAGAAATTAAGACCGGGAATAAAAAGAATGAACTGAATAGGAAAAGAAAAATAAAGACCGGGAAAGAGAAATAAAGACTAGGAATAAAAAGAAAGAACTGAATAGGGAGAGAAAAAAAAGACTGGGAAAAAAAAGAAAGAACTGAATAAGAAAAAAGAAATAAAGACCGGGAATTAAAAGAAAGAACTGAAAAGGGAAAGAAAAAAAAGACCGGGAATAAAAAGAAAGAAATGAATAGGGAAAGAAAAATAAAGACCGGGAATAAAAAGAAAGAAATGAATAGGAAAAGAGAAATAAAGACCGGGAAAAAAAATAAAGAACTGAATAGGGAAAACGAAATAAAGACCGAAAATAAAAAGAAAGAACTGAATATGAAAAGAGAAATAAAGACCGGGAATAAAAAGAAAGAAATGAATAGGGAAAAGGAGATATAAAGACCGGGAATAAAAAGAATGAACTGAATAGGAAAAGAAAAATAAAGACCATGAATAAAAAGAAAGACCTGAATAGGAAAAGAGAAATAAAGACCGGGAATAAAAAGAAAGAAATGAATAATGAAACAAAAATTAAAGACCGGGAATGAAAAGAAAGAACGGAATAGGAAAAGAAGAATAAAGACCGGGAATAAAAAGAAAGAACTGAATAGGAAAAGAGGAATAAAGACCGGGAATAAAAAGAAAGTAATGAATAGGGAAAGAAAAATAAAGACCAAGAATAAAAAGAAAGACCTGAATAGGAAAAGAGAAATAAAGACCATGAATAAAAAGAAAGACCTGAATAGGAAAAGAGAAATAAAGACTGGGAATAAAAAGAAAGAAATGAATAATGAAAGAAAAATTAAGACCGGGAATGAAAAGAAAGAACGGAATAGGAAAAGAGGAATAAAGACCGGGAATAAAAAGAAAGAACTGAATAGGAAAAGAGAAATAAAGACCGGGAATAAAAAAAAAAAATGAATAAGGAAAGAAAAATTAAGACCGGGAATAAAAATAAAGAACGGAATAGGAAAAGAGGAATAAAGATCGGGAATAAAAAGAAACAACTGAATAGGAAAAGAAAAATAAAGACCAGGAATAAAAAGTAAGACCTGAATAGGAAAAGAGAAATAAAGACCGGGAATAAAAAGAAAGAAATGAATAGGGAAAAGGAGATATAAAGACCGGGAATAAAAAGAATGAACTGAATAGGAAAAGAAAAATAAAGACCATGAATAAAAAGAAAGACCTGAATAGTAAAAGAGAAATAAAAACCGGGAATAAAAAGAAAGAAATGAATAAGGAAAGAAAAATTAAGACCGGGAATAAAAAGAAAGAACAGAATAGGAAAAGAGGAATAAAGACCGGGAATAAAAAGAAAGAACTGAATAGGAAAAGAGAAATAAAGACCGGGAATAAAAAAAAAGAAATGAATAAGGAAAGAAAAATTAAGACCGGGAATAAAAATAAAGAACGGAATAGGAAAAGAGGAATAAAGATCGGGAATAAAAAGAAACAACTGAATAGGAAATGAAAAATAAAGACCAGGAATAAAAAGTAAGACCTGAATAGGAAAAGAGAAATAAAGACCGGGAATAAAAAGAAAGAAATGAATAGGGAAAAGGAGATATAAAGACCGGGAATAAAAAGAATGAACTGAATAGGAAAAGAAAAATAAAGACCATGAATAAAAAGAAAGACCTGAATAGTAAAAGAGAAATAAAAACCGGGAATAAAAAGAAAGAAATGAATAAGGAAAGAAAAATTAAGACCGGGAATAAAAAGAAAGAACAGAATAGGAAAAGAGGAATAAAGACCGGGAATAAAAAGAAAGAACTGAATAGGAAAAGAAAAAAAAAGAACAGGAATAAAAAGAAAGATCTGAATAGGAAAAGAGAAATAAAGACCGGGAATAAAAAGAAAAAAATAAATAAGGAAAAAAAAATTAAGACCGGGAATAAAAAGAAAGAACGGAATAGGAAAAGTGGAATAAAGACCGGGAATAAAAAGAAAGAACTATATAGGAAAAGAGAAATAAAGATCGGTCATAAAAAGAAAAAAACTGAATAGGAGAAGAGAAATAATAAACCGGGAATAAAAAAGAACGAACTGAATAGGGAAAGAAAAAAAAAGACCGGGAATAAAAAGAAAGAACTGTATAGGGAAAACGAAATAAAGACCAGGAATAAAAAGAAAGAACTGAATATGAAAAGAGAAATAAAGACCGGGAATAAAAAGAAAGAACTGAATAAGGAAAACGAAATAAAGACCGGGAATAAAAAGAAAGAACTGAATATGAAAAGAGAAATAAAGACCGGGAATAAAAAGAAAGAACTGAATAGGGAAAACGAAATAAAGACCGGGAATAAAAATAAAGAACTGAATATGAAAAGAGAAATAAAGACCGCGAATAAAAAGAAAGAACTGAATAGGAAAAGAAAAATAAAGACCGGGAATAAAAAGAAAGAACCGAATAGGGAAAGAGAAATAAAGACCGGGAATAAAAAGAAAGAACGGAATAGGAAAAGAGGAATAAAGACCGGGAATAAAAAGAAAGAACTGAATAGGAAAAGAAGAATAAAGACCGGGAATAAAAAGAAAGAAATGAATAGGGAAAGAAAAATAAAGCCCGGGAATAAAAAGAAAGAACTGAATAGGAAAAGAGGAATAAAGACCGGGAATAAAAAGAAAGAACTGAATATGAAAAGAGAAATAAAGACCGAAAATAAAAAGAAAGAACTGAATATGAAAAGAGAAATAAAGACCGGGAATAAAAAGTAAGAAATGAATAGGGAAAGAGAAATAAAGACCGGGAATAAAAAGAAAGAACTGAATAGGGAAAGAGAAATAAAGACCGGGAATAAAAAGAGAGAAATGAATAGGAAAAGAGGAATAAAGACCGGGAATAAAAAGAAAGAAATGAATAGGGAAAGAGAAATACAGACCTGGAATAAAAAGAATGAACTGAATAAGAAAAGAGAAATAAAGACCGGGAATAAAAAGAAAGAACTGAATACGGAAAGAAAAAAAAGACCGGGAATAAAAAAGAAAGAAATGAATAGTGAAAGAAAAATAAAGACCGGGAATAAAAAGAAAGAACTGAATAGGAAAAGAGAAATAAAGACCAGGAATAAAAAGAAAGATCTTAATAGGGAAAGAGAAATAAAGACTAGGAATAAAAAGAAAGAAAATAATAGGGAAAGAAAAAAAAGACCGGGAATAAAAAGGAAGAACTGAATAAGAAAAAAGAAATAAAGACCGGGAATTAAAAGAAAGAACTGAATAGGGAAAGAAAAAAAAGACCGGGAATAAAAAGAAAGAAATGAATAAAGAAAGCGAAATAAAGACCGGGAATAAAAAGAAAAGAACCGAATAGGAAAAGAAAAATAAAGACCGGGAATAAAAAGAAAGAACTGAATAGGAAAATAGAAATAAAGACCGAGAATAAAAAGAAAAAACTGAATAGGAAAAGAGAAATAAAGACCGAGAATAAAAAGAAAGAACTATATAGGAAAAGAGAAATAAAGATCGGGAATAAAAAGAAAAAAACTGAATAGGGGGGAGAGAAATAAAGACCGGGAATAATAAGAAAGAAATGAATAGGAGAAGAGAAATAAAGACCGGTAATAAAAAAGAAAGAACTGAATAGGGAAAGAAAAAAAAAGACCGGGAATAAAAAGAAAGAACTGTATAGGGAAAACGAAATAAAGACCATTGATAAAAAGAAAGAACTGAATATGAAAAGAGAAATAAAGACCGGGAATAAAAAGAAAGAACTGAATAAGGAAAACGAAATAAAGACCGGGAATAAAAAGAAAGAACTGAATATGAAAAGAGAAATAAAGACCGGGAATAAAAAGAAAGAACTGAATAGGGAAAACGAAATAAAGACCGGGAATAAAAATAAAGAACGAAATAGGGAAAGAGAAATAAAGACCGCGAATAAAAAGAAAGAACTGAATAGGGAAAGAGAAATAAAGACCGGGAATAAAAAGAAAGAACTGAATAGGGAAAGAGAAATAAAGACCGGGAATAAAAATAATGAACTGAATAGGAAAAGAAAAATAAAGACCGGGAATAAAAAGAAAGAACTGAATAGGAAAAGAGAAATAAAGACCGGGAATAAAAAGAAAGAACTGAATAGGGAAAGAGGAATAAAGACCAGGAATAAAAAGAAAGAACTGAATAGGAAAAGAGGAATAAAGACCGGGAATAAAAAGAAAGAACTGAATAGGAAAAGAGGAATAAAGACCGGGAATAAAAAGAAAGAACTGAATAGGAAAAGAAAAATAAAGACCGGTAATACAAAGAAAGAACTGAATAAAGAAAGAGAAATAAAGACCGGGAATAAAAAGAAAAAACTGAATAGGGAAAGAAAAATGAAGACCGGGAATAAAAAGTAAGAACGAAATAGGGAAAGAAAAATAAAGACCGGTAATACAAAGAAAGAACTGAGTCAGAAAAGAGAAATAAAGACCGGGAATAAAAAGAAAGAACTGAATAGGAAAAGAGGAATAAAGACCGGGAATAAAAAGAAAGAACTGAATAGGAAAAGAGAAATAAAGACCGGGAATAAAAAGAAAGAAATGAATAGGGAAAGAGAAATAAAGACCGGGAATAAAACGAAAGAACTGAATATGATAGAGAAAAAAAGACCGGGAATAAAAAGAAAGAAATGAATAGGGAAAGAAAAATAAAGACCGGGAATAAAAAGAAAGAACTGAATAGGGAAAGAAAAATAAAGACCGGGAATAAAAAGAAAGAACTGAATAGAAAAGAGAAGTAAAGACCGGGAATAAAAAGAAAGAACTGAATAAGAAAAGAGAAATAAAGACCGAGAATATAAAAAAATGAACTGAATTGGAAAAGAGGAATAAAGACCGGGAATAAAAAGAAAGAAGTGAATAGGGAAAGAGAAATAAAGATCTGGAATAAAAAGAAAGAAGTGAATAGGGAAAGAGAAATAAAGACCGGGAATAAAAAGAAAGAACTGAATAGGAAAAGAAAAATAAAGACCGGTAATACAAAGAAAGAACTGAATAAAGAAAGAGAAATAAAGACCGGGAATAAAAAGAAAAAACTGAATAGGGAAAGAAAAATGAAGACCGGGAATAAAAAGTAAGAACGAAATAGGGAAAGAAAAATAAAGACCGGTAATACAAAGAAAGAACTGAGTCAGAAAAGAGAAATAAAGACCGGGAATAAAAAGAAAGACCTGAATAGTAAAAGAGAAATAAAAACCGGGAATAAAAAGAAAGAAATGAATAAGGAAAGAAAAATTAAGCCCGGGAATAAAAAGAAAGAACAGAATAGGAAAAGAGGAATAAAGACCGGGAATAAAAAGAAAGAACTGAATAGGAAAAGAGAAATAAAGACCGGGAATAAAAAAAAAAGAAATGAATAAGGAAAGAAAAATTAAGACCGGGAATAAAAATAAAGAACGGAATAGGAAAAGAGGAATAAAGATCGGGAATAAAAAGAAACAACTGAATAGGAAAAGAAAAATAAAGACCAGGAATAAAAAGTAAGACCTGAATAGGAAAAGAGAAATAAAGACCGGGAATAAAAAGAAAGAAATGAATAGGGAAAAGGAGATATAAAGACCGGGAATAAAAAGAATGAACTGAATAGGAAAAGAAAAATAAAGACCATGAATAAAAAGAAAGACCTGAATAGTAAAAGAGAAATAAAAACCGGGAATAAAAAGAAAGAAATGAATAAGGAAAGAAAAATTAAGACCGGGAATAAAAAGAAAGAACAGAATAGGAAAAGAGGAATAAAGACCGGGAATAAAAAGAAAGAACTGAATAGGAAAAGAAAAAAAAAGAACAGGAATAAAAAGAAAGATCTGAATAGGAAAAGAGAAATAAAGTCCGGGAATAAAAAGAAAAAAATAAATAAGGAAAAAAAAATTAAGACCGGGAATAAAAAGAAAGAACGGAATAGGAAAAGTGGAATAAAGACCGGGAATAAAAAGAAAGAACTATATAGGAAAAGAGAAATAAAGATCGGTCATAAAAAGAAAAAAACTGAATAGGAGAAGAGAAATAATAAACCGGGAATAAAAAAGAAAGAACTGAATAGGGAAAGAAAAAAAAAGACCGGGAATAAAAAGAAAGAACTGTATAGGGAAAACGAAATAAAGACCAGGAATAAAAAGAAAGAACTGAATATGAAAAGAGAAATAAAGACCGGGAATAAAAAGAAAGAACTGAATAAGGAAAACGAAATAAAGACTGGGAATAAAAAGAAAGAACTGAATATGAAAAGAGAAATAAAGACCGGGAATAAAAAGAAAGAACTGAATAGGGAAAACGAAATAAAGACCGGGAATAAAAATAAAGAACTGAATATGAAAAGAGAAATAAAGACCGCGAATAAAAAGAAAGAACTGAATAGGAAAAGAAAAATAAAGACCGGGAATAAAAAGAAAGAACCGAATAGGGAAAGAGAAATAAAGACCGGGAATAAAAAGAAAGAACGGAATAGGAAAAGAGGAATAAAGACCGGGAATAAAAAGAAAGAACTGAATAGGAAAAGAAGAATAAAGACCGGGAATAAAAAGAAAGAAATGAATAGGGAAAGAAAAATAAAGCCCGGGAATAAAAAGAAAGAACTGAATAGGAAAAGAGGAATAAAGACCGGGAATAAAAAGAAAGAACTGAATATGAAAAGAGAAATAAAGACCGAAAATAAAAAGAAAAAACTGAATATGAAAAGAGAAATAAAGACCGGGAATAAAAAGTAAGAAATGAATAGGGAAAGAGAAATAAAGACCGGGAATAAAAAGAAAGAACTGAATAGGGAAAGAGAAATAAAGACCGGGAATAAAAAGAGAGAAATGAATAGGAAAAGAGGAATAAAGACCGGGAATAAAAAGAAAGAAATGAATAGGGAAAGAGAAATACAGACCTGGAATAAAAAGAATGAACTGAATAAGAAAAGAGAAATAAAGACCGGGAATAAAAAGAAAGAACTGAATACGGAAAGAAAAAAAAGACCGGGAATAAAAAAGAAAGAAATGAATAGTGAAAGAAAAATAAAGACCGGGAATAAAAAGAAAGAACTGAATAGGAAAAGAGAAATAAAGACCGGGAATAAAAAGAGAGAAATGAATAGGAAAAGAGGAATAAAGACCGGGAATAAAAAGAAAGAAATGAATAGGGAAAGAGAAATACAGACCTGGAATAAAAAGAATGAACTGAATAAGAAAAGAGAAATAATGACCGGGAATAAAAAGAAAGAACTGAATACGGAAAGAAAAAAAAGACCGGGAATAAAAAAGAAAGAAATGAATAGTGAAAGAAAAATAAAGACCGGGAATAAAAAGAAAGAACTGAATAGGAAAAGAGAAATAAAGACCAGGAATAAAAAGAAAGATATTAATAGGGAAAGAGAAATAAAGACTAGGAATAAAAAGAAAGAAAATAATAGGGAAAGAAAAAAAAGACCGGGAATAAAAAGGAAGAACTGAATAAGAAAAAAGAAATAAAGACCGGGAATTAAAAGAAAGAACTGAATAGGGAAAGAAAAAAAAGACCGGGAATAAAAAGAAAGAAATGAATAAAGAAAGCGAAATAAAGACCGGGAATAAAAAGAAAAGAACCGAATAGGAAAAGAAAAATAAAGACCGGGAATAAAAAGAAAGAACTGAATAGGAAAATAGAAATAAAGACCGAGAATAAAAAGAAAAAACTGAATAGGAAAAGAGAAATAAAGACCGAGAATAAAAAGAAAGAACTATATAGGAAAAGAGAAATAAAGATCGGGAATAAAAAGAAAAAAACTGAATAGGGGGGATAGAAATAAAGACCGGGAATAATAAGAAAGAAATGAATAGGAGAAGAGAAATAAAGACCGGGAATAAAAAAGAAAGAACTGAATAGGGAAAGAAAAAAAAAGACCGGGAATAAAAAGAAAGAACTGTATAGGGAAAACGAAATAAAGACCAGGAATAAAAAGAAAGAACTGAATATGAAAAGAGAAATAAAGACCGGGAATAAAAAGAAAGAACTGAATAAGGAAAACGAAATAAAGACCGGGAATAAAAAGAAAGAACTGAATATGAAAAGAGAAATAAAGACCGGGAATAAAAAGAAAGAACTGAATAGGGAAAACGAAATAAAGACCGGGAATAAAAATAAAGAACTGAATATGAAAAGAGAAATAAAGACCGCGAATAAAAAGAAAGAACTGAATAGGGAAAGAGAAATAAAGACCGGGAATAAAAAGAAAGAACTGAATAGGGAAAGAGAAATAAAGACCGGGAATAAAAATAATGAACTGAATAGGAAAAGAAAAATAAAGACCGGGAATAAAAAGAAAGAACTGAATAGGAAAAGAGAAATAAAGACCGGGAATAAAAAGAAAGAACTGAATAGGGAAAGAGGAATAAAGACCAGGAATAAAAAGAAAGAACTGAATAGGAAAAGAGGAATAAAGACCGGGAATAAAAAGAAAGAACTGAATAGGAAAAGAGGAATAAAGACCGGGAATAAAAAGAAAGAACTGAATAGGAAAAGAAAAATAAAGACCGGTAATACAAAGAAAGAACTGAATAAAGAAAGAGAAATAAAGACCGGGAATAAAAAGAAAAAACTGAATAGGGAAAGAAAAATGAAGACCGGGAATAAAAAGTAAGAACGAAATAGGGAAAGAAAAATAAAGACCGGTAATACAAAGAAAGAACTGAGTCAGAAAAGAGAAATAAAGACCGGGAATAAAAAGAAAGAACTGAATAGGAAAAGAGGAATAAAGACCGGGAATAAAAAGAAAGAACTGAATAGGAAAAGAGAAATAAAGCCCGGGAATAAAAAGAAAGAAATGAATAGGGAAAGAGAAATAAAGACCGGGAATAAAACGAAAGAACTGAATATGATAGAGAAAAAAAGACCGGGAATAAAAAGAAAGAAATGAATAGGGAAAGAAAAATAAAGACCGGGAATAAAAAGAAAGAACTGAATAGGGAAAGAAAAATAAAGACCGGGAATAAAAAGAAAGAACTGAATAGAAAAGAGAAGTAAAGACCGGGAATAAAAAGAAAGAACTGAATAAGAAAAGAGAAATAAAGACCGGGAATATAAAAAAATGAACTGAATTGGAAAAGAGGAATAAAGACCGGGAATAAAAAGAAAGAAGTGAATAGGGAAAGAGAAATAAAGATCTGGAATAAAAAGAAAGAAGTGAATAGGGAAAGAGAAATAAAGACCGGGAATAAAAAGAAAGAACTGAATAGGAAAAGAAAAATAAAGACCGGTAATACAAAGAAAGAACTGAATAAAGAAAGAGAAATAAAGACCGGGAATAAAAAGAAAAAACTGAATAGGGAAAGAAAAATGAAGACCGGGAATAAAAAGTAAGAACGAAATAGGGAAAGAAAAATAAAGACCGGTAATACAAAGAAAGAACTGAGTCAGAAAAGAGAAATAAAGACCGGGAATAAAAAGAAAGAACTGAATAGGAAAAGAGGAATAAAGACCGGGAATAAAAAGAAAGAACTGAATAGGAAAAGAGAAATAAAGCCCGGGAATAAAAAGAAAGAAATGAATAGGGAAAGAGAAATAAAGACCGGGAATAAAACGAAAGAACTGAATATGATAGAGAAAAAAAGACCGGGAATAAAAAGAAAGAAATGAATAGGGAAAGAAAAATAAAGACCGGGAATAAAAAGAAAGAACTGAATAGGGAAAGAAAAATAAAGACCGGGAATAAAAAGAAAGAACTGAATAGAAAAGAAAAGTAAAGACCGGGAATAAAAAGAAAGAACTGAATAAGAAAAGAGAAATAAAGACCGGGAATATAAAAAAATGAACTGAATTGGAAAAGAGGAATAAAGACCGGGAATAAAAAGAAAGAAGTGAATAGGGAAAGAGAAATAAAGATCTGGAATAAAAAGAAAGAAGTGAATAGGGAAAGAGAAATAAAGACCGGGAATAAAAAGAAAGAACTGAATAGGAAAAGAAAAATAAAGACCGGTAATACAAAGAAAGAACTGAATAAAGAAAGAGAAATAAAGACCGGGAATAAAAAGAAAAAACTGAATAGGGAAAGAAAAATGAAGACCGGGAATAAAAAGTAAGAACGAAATAGGGAAAGAAAAATAAAGACCGGTAATACAAAGAAAGAACTGAGTCAGAAAAGAGAAATAAAGACCGGGAATAAAAAGAAAGAACTGAATAGGAAAAGAGGAATAAAGACCGGGAATAAAAAGAAAGAACTGAATAGGAAAAGAGAAATAAAGCCCGGGAATAAAAAGAAAGAAATGAATAGGGAAAGAGAAATAAAGACCGGGAATAAAACGAAAGAACTGAATATGATAGAGAAAAAAAGACCGGGAATAAAAAGAAAGAAATGAATAGGGAAAGAAAAATAAAGACCGGGAATAAAAAGAAAGAACTGAATAGGGAAAGAAAAATAAAGACCGGGAATAAAAAGAAAGAACTGAATAGAAAAGAGAAGTAAAGACCGGGAATAAAAAGAAAGAACTGAATAAGAAAAGAGAAATAAAGACCGGGAATATAAAAAAATGAACTGAATTGGAAAAGAGGAATAAAGACCGGGAATAAAAAGAAAGAAGTGAATAGGGAAAGAGAAATAAAGATCTGGAATAAAAAGAAAGAAGTGAATAGGGAAAGAGAAATAAAGACCGGGAATAAAAAGAAAGAACTGAATAGGAAAAGAAAAATAAAGACCGGTAATACAAAGAAAGAACTGAATAAAGAAAGAGAAATAAAGACCGGGAATAAAAAGAAAAAACTGAATAGGGAAAGAAAAATGAAGACCGGGAATAAAAAGTAAGAACGAAATAGGGAAAGAAAAATAAAGACCGGTAATACAAAGAAAGAACTGAGTCAGAAAAGAGAAATAAAGACCGGGAATAAAAAGAAAGAACTGAATAGGAAAAGAGGAATAAAGACCGGGAATAAAAAGAAAGAACTGAATAGGAAAAGAGGAATAAAGACCGGGAATAAAAAGAAAGAACTGAATAGGAAAAGAGAAATGGAAACCGGGATCAAAAAGAAAGAAGTGAATAGGGAAAGAGAAATAAAGACCGGGAATAAAAAGAAAGAAGTGAATCAGAAAAGAGAAATAAAGACCGGGAATAAAAAGAAAGAACTGAATAAGGAAAGAGAAATAAAGACCGGGAATAAAAAGAAAGAACTGAATAAGGAAAACGAAATAAAGACCGGGAATAAAAAGAAAGAACTGAATATGAAAAGAGAAATAAAGACCGGGAATAAAAAGAAAGAACTGAATAGGGAAAAGGAAATAAAGACCGGGAATAAAAAGAAAGAACTGAATAGGGAAAGAGAAATAAAGACCGGGAATAAAGAGAATGAACTGAATAGGAAAAGGAAAATAAAGACCGGGAATAAAAAGAAAGAACTGAATAGGAAAAGAGGAATAAAGATTGGGAATAAAAAGAAAGAACTGAATAGGGAAAGTGGAATAAAGACCGGGAATAAAAAGAAAGAACTGAATAGGAAAAGAGGAATAAAGACCGGGAATAAAAAGAAAGAACTGAATAGGAAAAGAGGAATAAAGACCGGGAATAAAAAGAAAGAACTGAATAGGAAAAGAGAAATAAAGCCCGGGAATAAAAAGAAAAAAATGAATAGGGAAAGAGAAATAATGACCGGGAATAAAACGAAAGAACTGAATATGATAGAGAAATAAAGACCGGGAATAAAAAGAAAGAAATGAATAGGGAAAGAAAAATAAAGACCGGGAATAAAAAGAAAGAACTGAATAGGGAAAGAAAAATAAAGACCGGGAATAAAAAGAAAGAACTGAATCGAAAAGAGAAATAAAGACCGGGAATAAAAAGAAAGAACTTAATTGGAAAAGAGGAATAAAGACCGGGAATAAAAAGAAAGAAGTGAATAGGGAAAGAGAAATAAAGATCTGTAATAAAAAGAAAGAAGTGAATAGGGAAAGAGAAATAAAGACCGGGAATAAAAAGAAAGAACTGAATAGGGAAAGAAAAAATAAAGACCGGGAATAAAAAGAAAGAACTGAATCAGAAAAGAGAAATAAAGACCAGGAATAAAGAGAAAGAACTGAATAGGAAAAGAGAAATGGAAACCGGGATCAAAAAGAAAGAACTGAATAGGGAAAGAGAAATATAGACTGGGAATAAAAAGAAAGAAGTGAATCAGAAAAGAGAAATAAAGACCGGGAATAAAAAGAAAGAACTGAATAAGGAAAGAGAAATAAAGACCGGGAATAAAAAGAAAGAACTGAATAGGGAAAGAGAAATAAAGACCGGTAATAAAAAGAAAGAACTGAAATGTGAAAGAGAAATAAAGACCGGGAATAAAAAGAAAGACCTGAATAAGGAAAGAGAAATAAAGACCAATATGACTTTTTTTTTACAATTGATTTTTTAAATTTTTTACGGTATTGTTTTGTCATTTATTAGTGGGGTACAGGTTTTTTTGATATTTTCTATTTATATAATGATTGGATGTAAATAATTGTGTTTTAATCTTTTCTATTCATGAAATGATTGGATGTAAATAGTTTTGTTTGAATCTTTTCTATTCATAAAATGATTGGATGTAAATAGTTTTGTTTGAATCTTTTCTATTCATAAAATGATTGGATGTAAATAGTTTTGTTTGAATCTTTTCTATTCATAAAATGATTGGATGTAAATAGTTTTGTTTGAATCTTTTCTATTCCTGAAATGATTGGATGTAAATAGTTTTGTTTCAATCTTTTCTATTCATAAAATGATTGGATGTAAATAGTTTTGTTTGAATCTTTTCTATTCATAAAATGATTGG
>OY744537.1:90934726-90942226 GCA_963556195.1 Sepiola atlantica | reverse complement strand
TTCTCTGGATTACCACCCTGTGGATATTTTTCACCTGGATTATTACCATTATTATATATATATATATATATATATATATATATATATATATATATATATATATATATAAAACAATATTAACTTTAAGTAAATAATATAAAATTATTTTTACCTACGTTGTAATCTTTCGCTCTCATCAGTGTACGGTCGCAAGGTTCGAACCCCTTCTATAAAATCAGCCTAGACTCTGCAAGCAAGCGCCATAACCATACGGCCACATTACCACGTCAAGAAGGGAGTTTGAGTCCTATTTATGCGTGGGGAGATACATATAAGAAGACGGACTAGAGTATTCAACGAACGTTGTGGGAATATTCCTTATAGCTACGTGGCAGTCTTTTTTTACTTTCACCGAACAGGGCTCAACTTTAATATTATTAAAGGGGCTTATACCAATTACGCTAAATTCTAATTACCAAGTTTTATTAAATTTTTAAGATTTAGGAGATTCAATGATTTTGGCGTAATATTGTTTATATATATATATATAGTGTAGGTTTGTAATCCGAGGCTGGAGCAATGTGATATAGGACCGGAAGGAGGAAAGGTGAACAAAAACAAACGAGAAGAGAAAACAAGAATGAAATCTCAAATCAATTTATTAATATTTTACGTAAAACAGATTAAACACCAGAACAGTAAAAGGTTACTGTCAGGCAATTAAACGTTCCGGAATAATGTAATCTTACATTTTCGAAAGAAAACCATTCATTATCAAAAGACCGAATGCTGGAATCAACTGTTGACAAAAATACAGCAGAGAATAAAGAATAGGTACGCAGAAAATGTTAATTATTACTATCCTAATTTAATTATATAATTATTCAGCTACAGTTATCATCTTATTAATATTTATTTATTTATATACTAATTATTATAATTTTAATATTTTTATTTTATTTGATTTATGAACTTTCTCTTTATTTATTTAATTCTAATTTTAAATTTAAATGTGTGGGCCGTTATGGAAATACGAACGGTCAAGGGGAGATAAATTTTGAAAACAGAATATGGTTATAATTAAAGCCTGAAAATTGAAATCAATTGTGGAAAGAATTAACATCATGAGAGCAAAAATAAACCGTTGGAAAGGAGTGGGGGGAATTGAGGGATAAAAATATACACGCATATATATATCCCGCATTGTTCATACATGCAACTCTCTATGCATGCACCTCTGCAGAAGTCCAAAGATTGTGTCTACATATTGTAGTTTTAAATCTAGATATAGAAACCACATATCCTCTTTCAAAATCAAGGCTAACATGGATTCTAATGACAACCCAACATCACTAGCTAAATATGTAAGAGAATTATTAAAAATAACGCTAAATTAATAGCCCCTAGTAAGATTTAAAAATGTAACCTATGCGCCCTGGAATGTTATATAATAACGTTCAAGGATAATTTAGTTAATAAAAAACGGGAATTCTAAAACAAAATTATATAAGCCTATCTAGATACATACTTTCCTATTTTAGGCCTGATTACCCAATAGAGTAAATATACATTAGACAAATGAATATATATATATATATATATATATATATATATATATATATAGATATATATATATATATTTGTTATTATCTATGCACGTATACGTTGGGTCCTTTTTAATCGGGACTCATCAGCATAGAGATATGACTATTCACTACCGGTCATGCGATTCGAAACCACGGACTTTCAGTATTTTTCAACTCAAATCCGACGTCTTTAACCACTCGGCCAATTTTAAATAGCGGATAAACAATGATAATTTTAACACTTTATCGGCGGGCTTAACGTCAAAGCATTCTACTTCTTTTTAAGATAAAGGAACGATGCATTATGAAGCACGTGACGTCATGCTGTGTTAACACTACCATTACAGTGCTCTACTTTTTCGAGGAGCGACAAATATATATAATTATACCTATATAGGTGATTGCATTGATTGATACATATAGAGATCTATATAGTTCAATAAATATTTAAAATAGTAAATATATTTGGTTAAAAATATATTATAAGTAAGGTATATGTTAGTCCATTCTAAATACGTATGCATAGATTTATAGTCAACTAGAATGTGAAAAATATCATTCATCGTAAATTTATGAAATTTGAATAAACCGAGACTAATTACTCATTCCCTTATAATTGATAGTAACATATAAAATAAAAGATACCCACACACCCGCAATCCCACGCATGCGCAAAAACAATAACAAATTCCTCAAATGAAACAACATTTAATCAAATCGAAAGACATTTCTTCAAATGGATTTTCATATCCGATGAAAGCGTACCACCGCTTGAAACGCGTTATATAAAATTATAAAATGGTAAAACAACAAAATAATAAATAAATGTTGAAAAAACATTCTACAAATGTTGGTAGCCTTACTGCTTTACATATATATATATATATATATATATATATATATATATATATATATATATATATATTTGTTATTATCTATGTACGTATACGTTTCGTCCTTTTTAATCGTCCTTGTTAAAAATATATTATAAGTAAGGTATATGGTAGTCCATTCTAAATACGTATGCATAGATTTATAGTCAACTAGAATGTGAAAAATAGCATTAATAGTAAATTTATGAAATTTGAATTAATCAACACTAATTATAATTGATAGTAACATATAAAAGAATGCTAACACTTTTAATTATAAAGAATGTAGTACTACTATGAACATGAATTGCTATTGTAAATTATTTATAGTTAGGATTAGAAACCAATAAATATTCTTAGCCTAGTTTTAACATATTACTATGGTCAGAGGTTTTTTGTTTGTTGTATATAAATAGTTGTTCAGGGTTCTTTCGATTTCCTGATTAGTGGATTCATTAGTAATTAATAAAAAGTTGTCTTTTTATATTGATTTCCAAAGTACTTATAAGTATATAATATTTGGAATAATTAATAACTTTCATGGTCCTGTGCAGTTCTAGGAGGTGCACCCTCCCAGGCTTTGCCTCCCCTCTTTGGGGAGGAGTAAGTTCATTGCTTACTGTCTGAGGCGCTCTACCGGGAATGCCGACGGGGCTGCCCAGGCAATTTTTAAATGGCCAGAATACTCACCTCGAGCCCTGGCTTATCTAATCCCACTTTCCCGACCTTGTGTCACATCTTGCCTTGTGGGAGGTAGATAAATATATGAATACACCTTCACGGTTATAATGATACTAAATCTTACTAAGTTAGATACAGTTAAGTTTCAAAATTAATGTTGTATTTATTTACCTCCTCTCCAGGGGGTTAGGCACAAGGCCAGTTTTATCTTACTCCCACAAAGTAAGATGTGACCCGGGAAAGTGGGGTTTGAAAAGCCAGCGCCCGAGAAAGTGAGCACTCTGGCCATTAAAAATTGCCTGGGCAGCCCCGTCGGCATTCCCCGGTAGGGGCGCCTCAGGCAGTAAACAATAAACTTACTTCTCCCCCAGGACCGGCGGGACAGTTATAAAAGTGTGTGTGTGGGGGCTCTTCTAAAAAGTGGGGGGCCCGGTTAAACACATGCATAACTTCATTATTGATGACCGTAAAGTGGGGGAGGGGCAAGTCAAAAAGTGTGTGGGGGGGCTTGAGCCCCCTTCCCCCCTGCCCTCCGGTGCCGCCGTTCAAGTCCCCAAAGAGGGGAGGCAAAGCGCGGGAGGGTGGATCCCCTAGAACTGCACAGGATCGACCCATAGACCAGCGTAAATCAAGCCCCGAAGGCCAAGACAATACCAGTCTATGGGGTGCAGTATCCATTGGAACAGATACTACACTTTGATCTTAGCCAAAATGCTATATGAAACTATTTAGACATTACTCTATTGACTAGTAATCCTAAGCAATTTTCATTAGGCATTCCTTGTTAAGTGAATATGCTTAATGAATTTTCAAATAAGTTTTTAAAATATAAACTCATCTAAATAAATCAGACATCTATTACATTTGTTTATTATTTCTTTAAAAATATTCTTTAAAAATATTTTTAATTTTTAATTGAATACATAGTAAATTAGAGGGTACTGACCTGCATTTTGAAAATAATACGATGGATTACCGCCCTTGAATATATTGGTTTTGTTTAGCCCCGATTAATTCATATTCTGATTTAAATTAAAATAATTAAAGTGAAATATTTTGAAAATCAAACAATCGTGCAATTTTAAATGAAAAATTCATTTATTTAATTTTGTTCTTTTCTTTTCGCGAATTTTCGTTGTAAATACAACTTTCTCAAGCGAGACTGTCTTATAGTGTTTTATTTTCTTCTTTTCTTCCTCCTCATACTGGTGGTATTAATCCTGAGGGGTCGAAAACACGTCATGATCTTACGACGTTATTTTTTTTTTTTTTTAGTCCTGGCGATGTTGTATACGCTGATTTGGCGCTTTTTTTAAAGTAAGGAAAGGAAGTCAACATCCTAGAAGCACGGATCATAATGTATTAAAGTGAAATATTTTGAAAATCAAACAATCGTGCAATTTTAAATGAAAAATTCATTTATATAATTTTTTTAATTTTTTTATTCCCCTCTATCTCCTTCATCTATTAATCTTTTACATATTTGTTATTTCTTTTCATTTATTTGAACTAACTTCCAAACTAACTGTTGTGAAGTTGTCCAACAGTAAATAATAAATAAAGGAAGTCAAGTCGAGGGTTGGTTTAACAAGTGTATTAACAAAGTAAGAAATTGACTATCACTTGGCTAGACAGTTACAAGACTGTGCTTTGTCTTCTCTGTGTCTCTGGTGACTCGCACTATTTATAGTGACAACCGGTGTAGTTTCTCCTGTGTAAGAACGGCCGGTGTAACACCCCCCCCTTTGAAAATATCCTTTCTGGAGATTAATCTCTCTCTCTCTCTCTCTCTCTCTCTCTCTCTATATATATATATATATATATATATATATATATATATATATATATATATATATATGTTGTTGTGAAGTTGTCCAACAGTAAATAATAAATAAAGGAAGTCAAGTCGAGGGTTGGTTTAACAAGTGTATTAACAAAGTAAGAAATTGACTATCACTTGGCTAGCCAGTTACAAGACTGTGCTTTGTCTTCTCTGTGTCTCTGGTGACTCGCACTATTTATAGTGACAACCGGTGTAGTTTCTCCTGTGTAAGAACGGCCGGTGTAACACCCCCCCTTTGAAAATATCCTTTCTGGAGATTAATCTCTCTCTCTCTCTCTCTCTCTCTCTCTCTCTATATATATATATATATATATATATATATATATATATATATATATATATATATATATATTGTTGTGAAGTTGTCCAACAGTAAATAATAAATAAAGGAAGTCAAGTCGAGGGTTGGTTTAACAAGTGTATTAACAAAGTAAGAAATTGACTATCACTTGGCTAGACAGTTACAAGACTGTGCTTTGTCTTCTCTGTGTCTCTGGTGACTCGCACTATTTATAGTGACAACCGGTGTAGTTTCTCCTGTGTAAGAACGGCCGGTGTAACACCCCCCCTTTGAAAATATCCTTTCTGGAGATTAATCTCTCTCTCTCTCTCTCTCTCTCTCTATATATATATATATATATATATATATATATATATATATATATATATATATATATATATATATATTGTTGTGAAGTTGTCCAACAGTAAATAATAAATAAAGGAAGTCAAGTCGAGGGTTGGTTTAACAAGTGTATTAACAAAGTAAGAAATTGACTATCACTTGGCTAGACAGTTACAAGACTGTGCTTTGTCTTCTCTGTGTCTCTGGTGACTCGCACTATTTATAGTGACAACCGGTGTAGTTTCTCCTGTGTAAGAACGGCCGGTGTAACACCCCCCCTTTGAAAATATCCTTTCTGGAGATTAATCTCTCTCTCTCTCTCTCTCTCTCTCTCTCTCTATATATATATATATATATATATATATATATATATATATATATATATATATATATATATATATTGTTGTGAAGTTGTCCAACAGTAAATAATAAATAAAGGAAGTCAAGTCGAGGGTTGGTTTAACAAGTGTATTAACAAAGTAAGAAATTGACTATCACTTGGCTAGACAGTTACAAGACTGTGCTTTGTCTTCTCTGTGTCTCTGGTGACTCGCACTATTTATAGTGACAACCGGTGTAGTTTCTCCTGTGTAAGAACGGCCGGTGTAACACCCCCCCTTTGAAAATATCCTTTCTGGAGATTAATCTCTCTCTCTCTCTCTCTATATATATATATATATATATATATATATATATATAGTGACAACCGGTGTTGTTTCTCCTGTGTAAGAACGGCCGGTGTAACACTAACCATTATTATTTTATACGTATCTCTGTTAGCTAAATCGTTAATGTTATTTCACCCATTAACTATCCTTCTTTTTTCGTATCTTTAAATTTGAAATAACCTTTTCTCTCTTTCCTTTTAACTGAACTATATGGTTATTTTGTTTATTTATTACTTATATAAATTTCTCTTAATACATTGGATTAACTATTGACTATTATAAAAGGACACGTACGTAATTTATACATGTATTGCCTAACTCTGCTTCTAAAAAAATAATTGCGTCTAACCACAATTAAGAAACCCCCACGTTACCAACTGGAACAGTATTTTATGCATCCTACTTCAATGTGAGTGTTTGCCTTCTGCTGTTTCCTTCATGATGCCCCTGGGCATGATCTTTGGAGTTCTGAAGAGTTACATTTATGTAAAGTCTAGGGTATATATATATATATATATATATATATATATATATATATATATATATATATATATATATATATATATATATATATATATATATATATATATAGTATTGGTTGTTCGGGTATGTACAGAAACGAACCTTAAAGTTATTGAATCCACTGAATCTTGAAAAATAGATAACAACTTGGTTATTAGAATTTAGCGTAATATTGTTAATTTATATATGCATGGACGGCGGCACCGGGGGGGGGGGCAGAGACGGCTCAAGCCCCCCCCCCCACTTTTTACTTGGCCCCCCACTTTACGGTCATCAATAATGAAGTTATATATGCATGTGTTTAACCGCCCACCACTTTTTAGGAGAGCCCCCCCACTTTTATAACTGTCCCGCCGGTCCTGATATGCTATGTTGTTATTCATCGAGCTTTTACTCTGAGAATTTTGACTATTTATTAAAAAAATATATACACAAATATATATTTTATACACTCATATATATATATATATATATATATATATATATATATATATATATATATATATATATATATATATATATATTTAATAACAAGCAGTTTATGTTTTTGTCTTTTAAGGGAAATGGGGTCTGATCAACTCTGCTGGGAAGCCATGAAATTAAATACTGTCTTGTTTTTAAATTCCCGAAACAGTTTTTCATGGTAAACAACTGATGATCCTTTAAATAATGTTAAAAGCAAACTAATATAATAACTGTAAAAATTGACTTACATGAGTGATTT
>OY744537.1:90924726-90932226 GCA_963556195.1 Sepiola atlantica | reverse complement strand
TAAATCAAAAGAAAAAGAAAAATATTTCGAAACATTTAACAAAATATTTCAAAATACCTTCCGTTTTTTTTTTTCTTCATCTTGATTTTTTTTTAGCTAATATTTCGCTTGACAAAAACAAGCTTCGACAGAGCCAAGACAAATAAAGGTATAACCTTTTTTTCCCATAATTTACTTCCTGGTGTTGGTGAAGTGTCACGTCCGGTGTTGTGGACTATTGTTGAAAATGTCTGTTTTAAATAGAATAGAACTTGATTGCGCATGGTCGCTGCGAGTTATAAATTAGGAAAGTTCATTTTATAAAGCATCTTTTGAAAGTTAATATAAATATAGAGGCTTGGCTCTGTCGAAGCTTGTTTTTGTCAAGCGAAATATTAGCTAAAAAAAAAAATCAAGATGAAGAAAAAAAAAACGGAAGGTATTTTGAAATATTTTGTTAAATGTTTCAAAATATTTTTATTTTGATTTTGATTCAATTACTTGCATATATATATATATATATATATATATATATATATATATATGTTTGTGAACATGTTTTAGCATATACTCTTCCAATTTAAGCTCGATGATTGTCAACCAGTAACAACAGAACTTTTTATGTACTTTCTGACGAGCTTGAGGTGGACAGAATTTTATTTTATTTTATATTTTATATTTTTATATTAGGATTTTTATTTTGATTTTAACATTTTGATTCTTAACGGTTCCAACGACGTGACTTCCCAAATTTTGAAATTTAAAGTTTCTTTTCTTCTTTTTTCCCCATTTCATTCTTTCCAAATATGATCTAAGGTAAAGATCGGATTCTAACTCTGCCTGATGAGATCCCAGTTTATAATAACTGTTGATCGATAACATCGACATGCCAGTGTCGCAGATTTTGTACATGTCTGTGTAAATAAAAATAATCATATATAAAAGCTCTATTTGATATTGAGCACTTTTTATAAACCCGGTTTAAATTCTTTGGATTACTACCCTGTGGATGTTTTACCTAGATATATATATATATATATATATATATATATATATATATATATATATATAGAGAGAGAGAGAGAGAGAGAGAGAGAGAGAGAGAGAGAGAGAGATGTATTTTGGGTTTGAGAAGTGTTATTTTTAACAACATAGTTTGATGTTTTCATTTTTTTATAATAAATAATAAATCGTATTTTATCATAAGAATTGGTGGGGGATATATAGCGATGTATTATATTTTTAAGAGCTTTTTTACTTCTCAAACCCAAAATACATTAGGAAGAACCAATGTAATATATCAGTTCCAATGCCCTATGGGAGAATATATCTCCGACAACAATAAAAAAAACTAATTCTTACATAGGTTCACTTCCACAACACTATCCCGAAGACTCACCCTACATCTCTCCGACACTAGCTCTATATGCCAACACCTAAAAAACATAATTGTACCCCCTCCCAATATAGAAACATCCTTGTTAACAATACCAAAATAATACACCACGATACCAATATCAAAAAATTAAAAATACTCGAATCCCTCTACATAAAAACTAAACATCCCACAATTAATAATGTCAATTATGAAACTAGTCGCAACATTTTAAAGTGTCTAGCATAATAATTAACATTACCAAATTCTTAGCCATTAGGTAGTTATGCGTATGAATTTTATGCACTTTCTTTAACGTCATCAATTTTTTAACGGTTTAAACAGTCAAACTTTTAAATCTCTCATATGTGTAGAACGCCATCACGCTCTCATGTACATTTCAACTTTACAGACGCGTTTTCAAATATAAACTACTTGCCGTTATAATTCAAAAATGAAAGAAGAGAGATAAATATGTACGAATGACAAATCTAGTTTAACTTCGATTTTTTAATCCAAAGTGTACTCGGTAAAAACATGTTTATTTTTTCCCTTAAGCCAAGGCTTTTCAAAGATTAAAATCTTATCATCAGAGGAATTACACAGATAGATGAGTGGAAAAGCCATAATTCAAAATTTGAAAAAGTATAAAGTAATGAAGAGTAAGTGTGTGTGTAAAAAAATATGGAGTTGGTGAATGTCCGTAGAAAAAGTGAAATACTTCCGTGGACCGAGAATGAAAGTAGTTTTTCAGAGGTTGAGAATGAGCTGTGTATATTAAACGCAAGCAGTCAGGGATTTTCGTAGTGACTTCAATCGAGTCTAAGAAAAAAGTGGCAGCTCTAGTCTGAAGCAAATCCAAGTGAATGAGTGGGGGGAAGGGATGAAGTTAAAAGATAAGGAAGGTGGGTGATAGGGTTCGTTAAATCAGCTATAACTTATGCTGAGAGGGGGTTGTTTGGTTACGGTTCATTGCCAGTAAGAAATAAACCAGGTGCGAGTTGGGATGGGGTTATCATATCCTTTTAGTTTCATATTTTATTCTAAGCTCCTACAAAGTTCAGCTTTTACTCCTATTTGTGACATGTCCAACAAGGAATTCCTCCCGCTCTCAGCAAAAAAAAACATACCCATTCCTTCAAATGAAGCTTACATCAGTCCGTGAAAAAATGTATTACTAACGTAAGATGGAAAGCTTTCCGCCATGACTTAAACTTCAAATATAACAACTACCAAACAGACACAGACAATTCTTCACCTCCAAAACCCTAACCCTAACCCTAACCCTAACACTAACCCTAACCCTAACCCTAACCCTAACCCTAACCTTAACCCTAACACTAACCCTAACCCTAACCCTAACCTTAACCCTAACACTAACACTAACCCTAACACTAACACTAACACTAACCCTAACCCTAAACCCTAACCCTAA
The DNA here is from genome assembly GCA_963556195.1 of Sepiola atlantica. NCBI lineage: Eukaryota > Metazoa > Mollusca > Cephalopoda > Sepiida > Sepiolidae > Sepiola > Sepiola atlantica. Next base: position 90,929,437 of record OY744537.1, on the reverse strand, counting down.
CCCTAACCCTAACACTAACACTAACACTAACCCTCCCCATAAACTCTCCCAGAGAACTTAAAAGATTGGAAAGGTAAACTGCATCCAGGTACGGTCTTAAAACATCTTCTTTTCCTAAACAAAACGAGCACCTCAACAACTTCGAAAACGCTTTATTCGACTTCATTATCAAATTTAAAAAATGCAATAAACATTCCAACCCGTTTATCAAAAAAATCAATAAATTCACCAACAAGATTAAGAAACACCCTAATTTAATCGTCCTTGCAGATAAAAACAAAAACTTTTACAAATTGAAATACACTGACTACAAAAGTTTAATCTACAAAGAACTAAACAAATTCTATAAAACTACCTCTAGCTAAATCCCCACTAACCTCTTTAAACCTTAATTACACAAAAATATTTACCCATATGCACTTTTAAAAGACCACAAAAGGAATTTTCAGGAAAATCCATCCATTAGACAAATCTGCCCATCCAAATCTGACCATCATAAGTAAAAGGACAAATCTCATACACCCTATGGCAATTCTCTGATGAGATGATTGGTTCCTAAACCTCAGCGACAAGTCTAATTTTAACCTTTCGACATAAACAATATTATCAATCCATTTCTCCTATTCTACTAAACAAAGCTTTAATTTTCGCTAAGAATAACTCAGACATCACAGACTTAGAGATCAAACTAATAATTTTGGCCAGAAGATCCTTATTAGAATTTGACAATAGATTCTGGACTAGGAAAGATACGCCCAATAATTTCGATATCGCTATGGGAGCATCGGATTCTGCCCAGGTTACTGACCTTGTAGAGTTGTACTTATTAAGATAATTAACATTTGACTTCGGACATTTACACGGTGGGCTATACAGGGACGACGCACTTTTTGTATCTAGGGAGAGATCGAGGGAATACAACACCATTAAAAATCTACACAACTTCTTCAAAAACTTCGGATTAACCATCACTATAGAACCTGAGAAAAGAATATCTAACTTCCTTGTCCTAACATTAGACCTTAACTCCGAATCTTTTAGCCCTTACCACAAACCAAATTTTACCCTCTTCTACGTACATAAGCTATCTAACACCCAAAATCCATCATTAATGCAATAGTCCCTTCAGTCTCTAATAGAATTTCAAAATTATCTGCTAATAAATCTATCTTCGAACAAAATTCCAACTTCTACTTCGGGATACACTGATAAAATTAAATACGATACGAAAATAATAATTCTATCTAGAAAAACAAACCTTTAAATGTAATTACACACAAAATGGCAATGCAGAATAAAAAGCGGACAAATACTACACTACCTAAGAAAACCAAAACATATATAAATAGACCCACAAAAACTATCAATAGTGACAAACTAGCTGACCCTCTAGAACATAGTATAAAATAAAAGAATTAGAAGAAAGAATAACTGCAATGTGAAAACAAATATCGCTAAGGAATTCTTCCAAATTTTAGATAACTCATTCAAGCATCCGCATAAATACAGCACTATTTTAAATAAAAACTCTATTAAAATATCCTGCTCCACAATGCCAATATAGCACAAACCATTATCACATCTAATAACAAAAAATTAAATCTGCCCAGTAACCAGCACCTACTATACACACTACTAATAATTGTACCTGCCAGAAATCTAGAGAATGCCCGTTAAATGGAAATTGCATACAAAGTAACGTCATGTATGCTTGTACTGTTAAACAATTCCCCCAAAACACCATTATGCAAACAGACACCAACATACAAATTCTTCCCTCATCTTACAACTCCCCACTTCCCCAACTCCATGTACCAAACGACACTCTAAATAACACCTCTTACACTAATCAACAACCCCCGCTAACTAATAATAACCGTGGCCTCACCCCTCAAATTCTCCCATCTTCTCCACCTATCAAGTTCACCTTAACTTTGGCCCAGAACTTGAACATACAAACCCAAAACATCCCCGATACTATAAATAACACAAATACTATAATAACAACCCCGTACAAAATGCACACTTACATTGGGGCAAGTGCCTCCCCATCAAGACCCGAATCTCAAACCATATCTACTCTTTCAAACATAATAATAACAGTGCCATTGGCACCTCTCTATCCAATCAAATAAAAAGTTTTAACAGTAAAAACACTCCCTACTCCCTACATTGGGCAATATTAAAAAGGTCTAAACCATACACTCCAGGATCCGCTTTCTGTCAACTATGTACATTAGAAACATTTATGATAGCTACAGCAGCTAAAAGCAAAAATATTATTAATTCTAAAAATGAACTGATCTCAAATTGCAGGCACAAGCGAACATTTAAATATATAAATTTCATTGCTCCATCTGACACATCTCCTCCCAACCAACAACCCCCTCTCTAACATTAGACTAATTCTTAAATTCTATAATCTGTTAATGTTTTAATTCTTAAATTCTCCAACCTTACAAATAACCTAGCGTACCCTGTACACCTAATAACTCTATTAACCCATAACACTTAATGTAAATTGAGAATTAATATTATTCTCCTCCATTCCACTAATCCTTAACCGCTTCTACTTCAACATTCTAATCCCTATCCCCCTTTTTTCAACTATTTGCCAACCTTAGCATACACTCATCCATTGCTTTTTTTTATCTCCCTTGTATTCGATCCATCGACTCTGTATACGCTTCGTTCTACCGACAATATTTTTCTCATAGATTCCATTACTCTCATCTTAAAACTACGCTCCCTGGTTACTCCTATACTGGTCCATTTGCCCCCCTTAAAATCTATTTATAATTTCAACACACTAGTGCATCACCTAGGTTACAATATTCAACGCTATCTTATCCCATAATCCTAGAACTCAATTGTTGCAAACAGACTAACGCTGTTATCAATCCTAACTTCAGTTATACATTAAATTATCTTATTTAGTCATGCATTTTATATTTAACTAATTGGGAATTCTTTGAAGTCCTTATACATTAAACTCTGAAATACTAGTTTTTGTCCAAATTATCACATATTAAACACGTAAATTCAAGATATCCATTCATTTGAACCCTAATTTCCCAATTGGAACCCTTTTACATTTCCTGAATTATATATAAGTTTGTATAAAAATCCCTTTTAATTACGCCCCCCTTTCAGAATTATTTTATTTGCTGACCTGAATTCACCTCTGTTTTAGCTTATGATAACCCCACCCCAACTCGCATCGGTTTATTGCTTACTGGCAATGAACAGTAACCAAACAAACACTCCCCCTTCTCCTCTCCCAGCATCAGTTATAGCTGATTTAACGAACCCTATCACCCACCTTCCTTATCTTTTAACTTCATCCCTTCCCCCACTCATTTACTTTGCTTTGCTTCCGACTAGAGCTGCCACTTTTTTCTTGAAGTCACTACTTAAATCCCTGACTGCTTGCGTTTAATATACACAGCTCATTCTCAACCCTAAAAAACACCTTCATTCTCGGTCCACGGAAGTATTTACAAATGGCCCTAATTCTCAAAATTACATCCGAATAAGTGCGTTCCATCTTTCTATTGGATTTACTTCATTTTTGAACATTTTCAACGCTGCCTTCACGAAACCATTTTTTCCATTCACCGGACACTTTATCTACGGACATTCACCAACCGGACAGACTCCATATTTTTTTACACGCAAACTCTTACTCTCTATTACTTCATATTTTTCAAATTTTGAATTTTGGCTTTTCCACTGCCAATTTATCCATCTATGTAATTCCTCTGATGATAAGATTTTAATCTTTGAAAAGCCTTGGCTTAAGGAAAGAAAAATAAACAAGTTTTACCGAGTACACTTTGCATTAAACAATCGAAGTTGAAATAGATTTGTCATTCGTTCATATTTATCACTCTTCTTTCATTTATCTTTATAATTGCTTTATCTCTTTAATTGAGCTTAAACTATTTCACTATAGGCTATATCCTCTAAAAGTATACTTTTAGTTTCATATTTTATATAATATATATATATATATATATATATATATATATATATATATATATATATATATATATGCATATATATATATATATAAATATAAATGTATGTTTATATGTTTATATATTTGTATGTGCATTGTTTACTTCTAAACTAATTAACCGATCATTATGAATTTTTAAACACAACTGCTATGTGTAAGGGTTCAAATGTGATCATCCAGATGTCTCCGATGTTTATGAAATTTTAACAATAGGTATTATACATCAATTAATAAATATTCCTAATATTTCATCTAATTTGAAGTATTTTTAAGAGATTTAGAGGACATGATATGGGCACAACTTTCTATTTAAAAATTCAAATATATCAGTGTTGCATTGAATCTAATCCATAGTTATTAGACGCCAATTAGGCACGATTCCCTGAATTTCAATTTCTTCTTAAGACCACTTAAGCTTAAGCCTTAGATTTTAGACATTTTATGCAGTATCAAAATCATGTAATGGATTTTGATCAGAATTGGAATAAGGCTTCTAGTAGCATTGTATCTTGATTTCAATCTTCGTAAAGCAATATAAAAGTGATGCACAACTGTTCTCTCCGAAGAATTAATTTGACCCGTTATGGGACGGGTATTCTTCTACTATATATATATACCAATCGAGCTACCATATAAATCTTCAGGTGGTGTTTTGTACCTTAGTGAGAATGCTATGCACCGACAACTAGT
>OY744537.1:90832226-90922226 GCA_963556195.1 Sepiola atlantica | reverse complement strand
ACCTCGTACTGTAAACCTGGCTTCGGGGGAGTTAGCTAAATAGTTGCTAAACTGCTCCTGTTCCACATCTCCGACCCTGGATATCGAGACGAAATCTGTCGACCAGATAAAACTTGCCCATCAGATCAGACAGATGGCTTTTACAGCTATCCAACGCACTAACCTTTCTGACCTTATCTATCTTAGGGTCAACGATGACATGCAATCGCCCATTAATACTAGTGATGGGACGATTACAACATTTTTCCCGATTCCGATACAATTCCCGATTCTGTTCTAAATTCCCGATTCCGATATAATTACGGTTCGGATTCTTTTAAAATTTCTACATATTTAATTAGAGATTTGTTGCTATTTTTTTAAATTTTAAAATTACTGTAAACCCGTGTAATGTCCGCATATATCTTTGCAAACGTAAAAAGTTAACTTAGGGTGGGGCGTACATTACTCGAGTAGATCTTTCTAAATATTTTTCCCAAATGATTTCCTTGTAATTATTTGAAAACTGCGAAACAACTAAAAAACATTTTTTAAACAAAGCCGAATTGCATTAGTTCGTCGTTAGTTGACAAAATGCTATTTGAATTTTTCATTAACGATTGAAAATAGTCGACGATTGGTATGCAAAATAAGAAGACGGTGTAGGAACAAGAATAGTTTACAAAACCCCTCCTCATGTAAAGAATGAGATTCTAAATAATAATGTGACTATTTAGAAAACCATTCTTAACATAGAAGAGGGCAGAGGCACTTTGTTAACTATTCTGTGCCTTCCATCTATCAAAGAATGTTCATATTGTTTATCCTAAGTATAAAGATTTGAATCTAGTGGTTGATTTGTTTTACTGTAAATAGAAAAACAAGGTACATATAATAATAATAATAATAATAATAATAATAATAATAATAATAATAATAATAATAATAATAATAATAATAATAATAATAATAGGCTGACGCCACGAAAAAAAAAAAATTATGGACAGAGGGTCGAGAAGGGAAAGCGCAAACCAGACCTCCACTGGAAGAGCGCAGACAGCTCTGGGACCGTGGGGAGGCTTGTTGCCACTCGGGCCCCAGAGGGGACCAATGGCCCTTATCAGCGGGAAATCGTTGGTAGGTGGCTGTTGCGATTACCGCAAGGTCATCAGCGGTGATGAACGAAAAGAGGTGGAGCATACTGGAAGTCTGAGGAGACTTGTTGTCACTCAGACTCCAGGGAATACCACAGGTTGTCGGCAGTGGGCAATCACTGACGACGACCAGTGTGATAACTCCTAGTGAGTAAATAATAATAATGGCATTTTTTTAGATTAACACCCTCAGCTAAATCACCCCTAGCCCCTTAAAAACTTGAACTTCTACTTTTTAAGTGATTACGTGTAACCACCTTGAAATATTGGCAGAAAGAAACAAAAACAATTATTTTTATTTTTTAGGGTAATCACATATTTATGTAAATTTAACGTAAAATGATCATCATTTCCGGACCATTCTAACTTTTTAAGAATGTTCACTTTTTTTGCCACTAACCCTAAATCCGACTGGCAAGGTCGTAAAACTATGCGTAATTGCATAAAAAAGTTGATCCCCCACCAAAAAATTAAAACGCACAGAAATTTTTGTTGTTGTTGCTAACTGCTTTAAAACGCTAGAATGTCTCGGAGGTAAGACTCATTTTACGTTAAATTTATGTGTGAAACTGATCCCCACTCTTAATTCTTAAATAACTATTGGTATTTTTCGGGGTGTTCACGAAAATAAGTAGAATCTCATTTTTTCTTGGGGGGGGGGGGGGTAGTGGTGACCGGACAAAAGCCACCAACAAAAAATTAATTAATTTTTTTAAATGAAAACAAAAATCGTTTTATATATACATTTTTTTATAATTATCAATAAATGTTTATCAGTAATTTATTTTTCTTGACAAAAAAGTTTTTATTTCATTTTTAAACATTTTTCCGATACTTTGTAAATACTGTATTCTTATGAAGCTATTGGTGTTTGTTTTCTTTGTTGTTTTTTTTCTCGCCAATTTGCAATTATAACTTTTTGTCGTGAAAGAAAATAAGGTATTATTGGAGCTCTACACCCGATGCTCATTCATCCCAAGAGAAAAATGCGATTCTTCATTGTTTTAGGCGATTACATGTAAACAGCCCGAAAATCTTAATGGTAAAAATAAAATAAAACCAAAAATCAGTTTTGTTATTTTTATCTACTCCTACGGACCACACTTTGAAGTTTTCATGTGGGCAATAGGAAAAATTGAAAAAGCTATGCCTGCTAAACGCAACAACATAAAAAGAAACATATTTGAAAAGAGGCGGATAGTATGAACCTAAAGGTTTTTGTTCTGTGTGTTTTTATAATTTCCTTGTACTAAAACTATTATAAAACTTTGACTGTTGATATTTTATTCATAATCCATATAAAGATCCGTTATGTCAAGAATAATAAACTTGGTGTAAATCTCAATAGAAATGATATTTTGTAAAACATGTCATGTCACATTCTCTTTTATTTAGGCGATTACATGAAAACAGCCCGAAAAACTTAGTAGTGTTACGGGACCGAGTGGTGTTCCGCCGATTATCAACGTGCAAAGTTGAATCAAGCAATGTTGCATGCAAAGACAGAGTAATAATTGATAAACAAAATGAAGTAGTTCAAATAACGTTTATTGAACGTGTGTGTACGTGGAATGATGAAGTGTGTGATGTATGCATGTGTGTCGATGGAAAAACAGTTCTTGAAAAAGGTATAAGAAGAAATGAATCCGGCGTAGGAAAAGTCTTTGAAAGCCGTACACAAAGAAAATGAGTTGAGAACTCTTACCGTTGTTTGACCACGTGTGTTGGTAGTCGTTATGCCGATGCCATTTGAAGAGAAAAGCATTAGACGAAGCGCTAGTGTATTAGCGTCGTTCTGTCGAGCAGAGAAGAGAGAGAGAGAGACGGAGCGCTGGTGCCAGCGCTGTTCTCCTGAGGCTGGTCGGTGAAAGAGAGATGGATTTTCCGTTTGCAACGGTTTTTATAGTCAGAAGGGCAGATAACTCTGGTGTCGCTTTACAGTGCCACCTGTCGGTGAAAAAGCGACACCTACCGGCAAACCGGTGTAGTTATGTTTTGAAAGGAGGAGGTAACTGCTACAGTAGTAAAAATAAAATAAAACAACAAAATATAAATTTAACGTAAACTGATCACCACTTTCGGACCAGATAGTGTTTTAAGGACATGTAACCAATTTTATTTGTTTTAAATTTGTCCATGTTAATGTTCCTGATGAAACTTTAGTATACAATATGTCATTGTAAAAAGTCATAAAACCACGCCTCCTTCGTACTACTAACCCTAAGTTCAGGTGGTAATAAGAAAAATAAAGCGATTCCGTGTGGTTTTATGACTTTGCTGGTTGGACTTAGGGTTAGTGGTAAAAAATTTAGTTAACTGGTTTAAAAAGTTAGAATAGCCCGTAAATGGGGATCATTTTACGTTAAATGTCTATGGCCGACTAACCCCTTACTCTAAATTCTAAATTTTTTCCAGTATATTCACGATACTTGCCTAAAAAACTTGCCTAAAAAACTTGCCTAAAAAACTTGCCTAAAAACTTGCCTAAAAAACTTGCCTAAAAAACTTGCCTAAAAAACTTGCCTAAAAAAAGCAGAATCTCATTTTAGGAGGGTGCGTACTTTTAAACGTAGATATAATTTCTTTTTTTAATTTGACAAACTTCTACACGTTATTCCTTTTATTATTTTGATAAACTGATTGTGAGATTTTCATCCATATTTTTGACTTGTGCCAAAATCGAAAAAATACAATAAACTATTAATTATTTCAGAAGATATATACGCGGTGACCAGACAACAACCAAGGTTAGTGCGGAGGGAGCCAGCAAAATTAAAAAAAAAAAAACAGGTCCCGACCTTTTAAAATCTTTTAATATTCAACTGTGAAATCTCAATGATAAATCAAGAAGTTGTTAATCGTCTGAGTAAAAGCAATCTACTAATTGACAAGCAATATGACTTTCGCCCTGCAAGATCAACTGCTGACGTGATGACTGTAATATGGCATAACATAAGCTTTGATCGAGTCTGGCCCAAAGGTTAGCTTCACAAAAATGCTTACTATTGAATATCTGGCAATATCTTCTCAATTATAAAATCCCTTTTCTCAGATTAGTTGATAAAATTAATTCTTGACGAATATAAGCTTGAAGCATGTAGTATCATAGCCAGCGACTTCAATGATCACTTCTGGGCCCAACCCTCTAGATCTGCTTGTTTATATGGCATTGGTTTTGTCGATTCTTTTGGGAGCGGTCCTACAAGATCGCAACAATAATACCGGACTTATTTTAATACATGTAAAGATGTTGCGTTTTAGCATATTAAAAAAAACGATTTCTATTAAGCAACCGTTTATTAAAAATCAAACAATGTATTTGTGTGACCAAACGATTTGAATACTTTCGTTCTATTAAGCAACCGTTTATTAAAAATCAAACAATATATTTGTGTCATCGAAGGGTTTGAATACTTTCGTTCTATTAAGCAACCGTTTATTAAAAAATCAAACAATATATTTGTGTGATCGAAGGGTTAGAATACTTTCGTTCTATTAAGCAACCGTTTATTAAAAATCAAACAATATATTTGTGTGATCGAAAGGTTAGAATACTTTCGTTCTATTAAGCAACCGTTTATTAAAAATCAAACAATGTATTTGTGTGATCGAAGGGTTAGAATACTTTCGTCTTATTAAACAACCGTTTATTAAAAATCAAACAATATATGTGGGGGATGCTAACGCATTCTATTCCTCTTAAATATTGAAGAAAAACGAGCAAGAAAACGTCAACATTCAACACAAATGAAGGGCAAATAAAATATCCAATATTCAAACATTTATATTAACAACAATTTATTTTGCATTTTTACACATAAAAATTATATTCCATATTTGACGAAAGTCTTTTAGTGTCTTTTGGATAAATGTCTCTTTGACGGCTTGAAAGAAATAGTGTCTTTTTGTTATTTAAAGCAATGCCTCTTTAAATAAGTTTTGTAAGAAGAAAGACGCACGTGTGTACGTGTGTGCGTGTGTAATTGAAAAGAGAGAAAGAAAGTGCCAAGCTTACTATGTGTGTCCAGCAGTCAGAAAAGGGGAGGAGTGATTTGACGCGACAGGTAGTCGTCGCATCGTCATGCGACTGGCCGATGGAGCGAAACAATTCTCCCTGCTGTGTCTGAAGAAATTCTGGAGGCAAGAGACCGGATCCGTCGCAAACGACGTTTATATATGTCCTAATCAGCAGGGGCAGTGACCGGAAACATATGATCCCTATTTTGGCGTTTTCTGCGGGGTCTTGAAAAACGCCTGTCGACTGCTGTTGAAAGGTGAATTCCATAAAACCCCCCTCAAGTTGAAAAATATTGAAAGAAAAAAAAATATTTTCAATATGTAACATATTGTTTCAAGTTGGCAGGCCAATTTACTCTCCTGCCGGATTTTGTCCTTAGCTTCGGTGTAGGTGGTGTGCTGCTTATTGTAGTATCTTGTTCGCACATGTCAGTGTCTTGTGAAGGTGTAAGGTGTTCCGACATGCTATTCTTCGATAGATCCAAATATGCCGGTTTTAACCTGTGTATGGCAACCGTATCTTGTTTTCCATTTTTCATAATAGTGAAATACTTTGATTTCCTCTCGACTACTTTGAAAGGTCCTGAATATGTAGCACAAAGAGGGTTTTTTACTGCATCTATGCGTACAAAAACATATTCGCAGTTGTTGAGGTCTTTTGGGATGTAAATTTCTTTTGTCTGTGTCCTTGTAGGTGTAAAAACCAAATCATTCATCCTTTGCTTAACATTTTGAACAAAGTTTGTAGTTGGTTGAAAATGACTTGTTTTCTCACAAAATTGGCCAGGCAATGTCAGTGTGGTCCCAAAAACCATTTCGGATGATGTGCACCCTAAATCTTGTTTCAACACATTTCTGATGGACAACAAAACCAAAGGGATGTTTTCTAACCATGTTCCGGAATCGTTATTTGCTGTCAGAGCTGCTTTCAGTTGTCTATGGAAACGCTCGACCATTCCGTTCGCACAAGGATGATAAGCCGTAGTGGTTATGTGTTTCACTCCCAAAAGTTTTGTGAACTCCTCGAAAAGTGTTGATTGAAATTGTGCGCCGCGATCTGTTGTTATTACAGATGGACAACCAAAATTAGCTATCCAATCCTGCAATATTGCTTTCGCGACGGAATGTGCGGATGTATCACGCAAAGTAGTTACGACAGGCCCTCTGGTAAATCTGTCGATTATTGTCAGTAGATATCGGTGGCCCTTTGCTTCTGGTAGTGGTCCAACTATGTCGATGTGTAAGTTGGTGAATCTACCATCTGGGTTAATAAATTGTCCAAGGGGAGATTTTGTATGTCTGCCTACCTTGCTAGTTTGGCATTTTAAACATACTTTAGTCCAGTCAGTTATGTCTCTATGCATTTTAGGCCATACAAAACGATCACTAATTAATTTTTTTGTAGCTCGTCTGCCTGGGTGTGACAAGTTGTGAAAATGTTGGAAAACTTTTTGTCTTAGTGAAGGTGGTATGTATGGTCTGGAATAGCCTGTGCTCGTGTCGCATAGAAATGTTTCTGATCCGAAAGGGACTGGTTGTGCCTTTAATTTTAAGGAAGTGTTCTTTTTTACTTCGTCTAATGTCACATCATTTCGCTGTTCTTCTGCGATTAGATCTAAGTTGAGTGTTTCCGAATTTATGGCATGAATAGTGGAACGTGACAAAGTATCTGCTACAATGTTATCTGTACCCTTGATGTATTGGATATCCGATGTAAATTGGGCTATATAGTCCAGTTGTCGGGTATCTCGTGGTGTATATCTTTCCATGCTTGTGTGTAAGGCGTATGTGAGGGGTTTGTGATCTGTGAAAACTGTAAAGTCTCGACCCTCGAGAAGATGCCGAAAATGTTTGATCGAGAGATAGATCGCAAGTAATTCCCTGGAGAAAGCGCTGTATTTTTGCTGTGCGTTATTCAATTTCACAGAAAAGAAAGAGATTGGTCTTTCTGTACCGTTTTGAGACTGGTGTAGAACTGATCCAATCGAATCTGAAAAAGCGTCCGTAGTCAGTGTGAGTAGTGAATTATCCTCATCACGGATGTAGGAAAGCTTTGTGAAATCTGCTAGTGCTTTCTTCGAGTTTTTAAATGCGATCAATGCTTCCCCTTCTACTGCAATTGTTGCATTTTTCTTTTTTGTTTGCGCAGTAAATTTGTGAGTGGGGTTAATATCTTTGCACAACCTGGAATAAATCTGCGGTAATAATTGATAAGACCGAGGTATCTTCTCAGTTGTCGTAATGTTGTTGGTTGTGGAAACTGCTGTATCGCTCCCACTTTTTCTGGTATGGGCGCAATACCTTGCTCATCGACTACATGACCCAAGAATGTCAGTTGAGGAACTGTAAAAACACATTTGTTCACGTTGATTTTTAAACCAAAATGTGCCAGTCTCTCAAAAACCTGTTCTAGGTGTTCGTGATGTTCCTGCATACTTCGACTACCGATGAGAACATCATCGATGTATGCAAAGGCAAATGGTAATCCTCTCAAAACTTCGTCTATTAGTCTCTGGAAACTGTGAGCTGCGTTACGTAATCCAAAAGGCATTCTTGTGAATTCGTATAGGCCGAAAGGAGTAGTAATTGCTGTTTTTTCTGTCATATTCCGCCACTGGAATCTGATAGTATGCCTTGACCAAATCAAGTTTGGTAAAAATTTTAGTTCCTTGCAGACCTATGGCAAAATCGTGGATGTGTGGAATAGGATATCTGTCAGGAACTGTTTTAGCATTGAGGTGTCGAAAATCTCCACAAGGCCGCCAAGCCCCTGAATCTGGTTTTGGTACCATGTGTAGTGGCGAAGAGTATGGGCTACTTGATGGGCGGATGATTCCTAACTTTAGCATGTGTTGAAATTCGTCTTTTGCTATTTTGCACTTATCCGGGCGTAGTCTGCGTGGAGATGCATGAGTTGGTGGTCCGGTAGTCTTAAAGTGGTGTTTAGCAGAATGGCGAATTGCATCCGTGTGCTTCAAAGGAGTCATTATGGATGGAAATTTTTTTAACAGTTCCTGTAAATCACTGTTAGTTGGTAAAGTACAGCTGATTCCTGTCGATTTGTACACTGATGTTATTCCTTTCATCGACAACTGTGTTTCATTGTCGATGAGACAGTGTGTATACATGTTTACCGATAGACGAAAATGAGATAAAAAGTCTGCCCCGAGAATGGGTGTTTTTACTTGGGCTCGTGTAAAAATCCATGAAAAAGGTCGTCGCAGTCCCAAATTTAATGTTAGTGATGTCTCACCGAAGGTTTGGATTTTTGATCCGTTTGCTGCTTGCAACGTGTATTCTGATGGTGTAGACTTGCTGTTGGGTTCTGGTGGTATTACACTTATTTGTGCACCTGTGTCGACTAAAAAATGATATCCGGTATTGCTATCCCGGATGTAAAATAGACGACTAATTTGTTTGATTCCAGCAGTTAATGTCGTCTTTAATCGCTGCTGGAGCGTCCGTTTCCCGCCTGAGTCTGGTCAGCATTGAAATTGCATGGTTTTATGCATTTCCTCGCCTTTTTTCCAAAATTGAGATGATACCAGCAGGTATCGTGCGTTTGTCCCCATCTGAAGGAGGAATTTGACCGGCTCCGGCGATTCCTATTTGGAGAATAGGAATTGTCTCTGAAACGTCTCCGAGGTTGGTAAAATTGTTCTTGGTTGTTAAGGAGACTCTGGACCTTGAGTGTTAATTCTGACATGTTTTTTTCAAGCCTGGCTACAATGTCAGGTGTGTCTGTTTTTAGTGTCGGCACTGAAGATACATACACGTTCTTTTCTGGGTTGTTACTTTCGTGTATTTTGTCAGCTACTTCTGCAAGTTTCTCCAAATTCAAGTCGTCCGGTAGTGATGCCAAACTTTGTGTAGTGTGGGCCTGGAGCTTGTCTGTCCATAACTTTTTTAGACCCGTGTCGGACATTGTATTTGATCCCAACAATGTGCGCATTTTTCTTAAAAGTTGAGATGGTTTCAGGTTGTTGAAAAGGTCATGGAGTCGCCTTTCGTTCGATTTGCCTGTTCCTCTTATTATGGCTTCCTTCAAAATGTCGTATGGTTTTTCCAGAGGCATGTGGTCTAAAAGGTCTACAACTTCTGTAGCTACGTCTGCTGGTAGTTTTTCTACCACGTACACGTATTTTGAATTTTGCGAAGTAATCTTTTTCGCCGTAAAAATTGCAGTCAGCTGAGAAAACCACGTTTGTACGTTTGTAGGGTTGTATGTTGGCAAATTCACAGTCAGTGTACATTCTGTAGGGTCGCCAAAAGCCATTGTTGTTTGAATACTGGAATCTTATTAAATAAATGTTCAACGGGGTCACCAAATTGTGGGGGATGCTAACGCATTCTATTCCTCTTAAATATTGAAGAAAAACGAGCAAGAAAACGTCAACATTCAACACAAATGAAGGGCAAATAAAATATCCAATATTCAAACATTTATATCAACAACAACAATTTATTTTGCATTTTTACACATAAAAATTATATTCCATATTTGACGAAAGTCTTTTAGTGTCTTTTGGATAAATGTCTCTTTGACGGCTTGAAAGAAATAGTATCTTTTTGTTATTTAAAGCAATGCCTCTTTAAATAAGTTTTGTAAGAAGAAAGACGCACGTGTGTACGTGTGTGCGTGTGTAATTGAAAAGAGAGAAAGAAAGTGCCAAGCTTACTATGTGTGTCCAGCAGTCAGAAAAGGGGAGGAGTGATTGACGCGACAGGTAGTCGTCGCATCGTCATGCGACTGGCCGATGGAGCGAAACAATTCTCCCTGCTGTGTCTGAAGAAATTCTGGAGGCAAGAGACCGGATCCGTCGCAAACGACGTTTATATATGTCCTAATCAGCAGGGGCGGTGACCTGAAACATATGATCCCTATTTTGGCGTTTTCTGCAGGGGTCTTGAAAAACGCCTGTCGACTGCTGTTGAAAGGTGAATTCCATATATATTCGTGTGACCGAACGATTTGAATACTTTCGTTCTATTAAGCCACCGTTTATTAAAAATACAAACAATATATTTGTGTTACCAAACGATTTGAATACTTTCGTTCTATTAACCAACCGTTTATTAAAAATACAAACAATATATTTGTGTGACCAAACGATTTGAATACTTTCGTTCTATTAACCAACCGTTTATTAAAAATCAAACAATATATTTGTGTTACCAAACGATTTGAATACTTTCGTTCTATTAAGCAACCGTTTATTAAAAATACAAACAATATATTCGTGTGACCGAACGATTTGAATACTTTCGTTCTATTAACCAACCGTTTATTAAAAATCAAACAATATATTTGTGTTACCAAACGATTTGAATACTTTCGTTCTATTAACCAACCGTTTATTAAAAATACAAACAATATATTTGTGTGACCGAACGATTTGAATACTTTCGTTCTATTAACCAACCGTTTATTAAAAATCAAACAATATATTTGTGTTACCAAACGATTTGAATACTTTCGTTCTATTAAGCAACCGTTTATTAAAAATACAAACAATATATTCGTGTGACCGAACGATTTGAATACTTTCGTTCTATTAACCAACCGTTTATTAAAAATCAAACAATATATTTGTGTTACCAAACGATTTGAATACTTTCGTTCTATTAAGCAACCGTTTATTAAAAATACAAACAATATATTCGTGTGACCGAACGATTTGAATACTTTCGTTCTATTAACCAACCGTTTATTAAAAATAAAACAATATATTTGTGTTACCAAACGATTTGAATACTTTCGTTCTATTAACCAACCGTTTATTAAAAATCAAACAATATATTTGTGTGACCAAACGATTTGAATACTTTCGTTCTATTAAGCAACCGTTTATTAAAAATCAAACAATATATTTGTGTGACCAAACGATTTGAATACTTTCGTTCTATTAAGCAACCGTTTATTAAAAATCAAACAATATATTTGTGTGACCGCACGATTTGAATACTTTCGTTCTATTAAGAAACCGTTCATTAAAATTCAAACAATATATTTGTGTGACCAAACGATTTGAATACTTTCGTTCTATTAAGCAACCGTTGATTAAAAATCAAACAATATATTTGTGTGACCAAACGATTTGAATACTTTCGTTCTATTAAGCAACCGTTTATTAAAAATCAAACAATATATTTGTGTGACCGCACGATTTGAATACTTTCGTTCTATTAAGAAACCGTTCATTAAAATTCAAACAATATATTTGTGTGACCAAACGATTTGAATACTTCGTTCTATTAAGCAACCGTTCATTAAAAATCAAACAATGTATTTGTGTGACCGAACGATTTGAATACTTTCGTTCTATTAAGCAACCGTTGATTAAAAATCAAACAATATATTTGTGTGACCAAACGATTTGAATACTTTCGTTCTATTAAGCAACCGTTGATTAAAAATCAAACAATATATTTGTGTGACCAAACGATTTGAATACTTTCGTTCTATTAAGCAACCGTTGATTAAAAATCAAACAATATATTTGTGTGACCAAACGATTTGAAGACTTTAGTTCTATTAAGCAACCGTTTATTAAAAATCAAACAATATATTTGTGTGACCGCACGATTTGAATACTTTCGTTCTATTAAGAAACCGTTCATTAAAATTCAAACAATATATTTGTGTGACCAAACGATTTGAATACTTTCGTTCTATTAAGCAACCGTTGATTAAAAATCAAACAATATATTTGTGTGACCAAACGATTTGAATACTTTCGTTCTATTAAGCAACCGTTGATTAAAAATCAAACAATATATTTGTGTGACCAAACGATTTGAATACTTTCGTTCTATTAAGCAACCGTTGATTAAAAATCAAACAATGTATTTGTGTGACCAAACGATTTGAATACTTTCGTTCTATTAAGCAACCGTTCATTAAAAATCAAACAATATATTTGTGTGACCAAACGATTTGAATACTTTCGTTCTATTAAGCAACCGTTGATTAAAAATCAAACAATATATTTGTGTGACCAAACGATTTGAATACTTTCGTTCTATTAACCAACCGTTGATTAAAAATCAAACAATATATTTGTGTGACCAAACGATTTGAATACTTTCGTTCTATTAAGCAACCGTTGATTAAAAATCAAACAATATATTTGTGTGACCAAACGATTTGAATACTTTCGTTCTATTAAGCAACTGTTTATTAAAAATCAAACAATGTATTTGTGTGACCGAACGATTTGAATACTTTCGTTCTGTTAAGCAACCGTTGATTAAAAATCAAACAATATATTTGTGTGACCAAACGATTTGAATACTTTCGTTCTATTAAGCAAACGTTGATTAAAAATCAAACAATATATTTGTGTGACCAAACGATTTGAATACTTTCGTTCTATTAATCCACCGTTTATTAAAAATTAAACAATATATTTGTGTGAACAAACGATTTGAATACTTCCGTACTATTAAGCAACCGTTCATTAAAAATCAAACAATATATTTGTGTGACCAAACGATTTGAATACTTTCGTTCTATTAAGCCACCGTTTATTAAAAATTAAACAATATATTTGTGTGACCAAACGATTTGAATACTTTCGTTCTATTAAGCCACCGTTTATTAAAATTCAAACAATATATTTGTGTGACCAAACGAATTGAATACTTTCGTTCTGTTAAGCAACCGTTTATTAAAAATCAAACAATATATTTGTGTGACCAAACGATTTGAATACTTTAGTTCTATTAAGCTACCGTTTATTAAAAATCAAACAATATATTTGTGTGACCGCACGATTTGAATACTTTCGTTCTGTTAAGCAACCGTTGATTAAAAATCAAACAATATATTTGTGTGACCGCACGATTTGAATACTTTCGTTCTATTAAGCAAACGTTGATTAAAAATCAAACAATATATTTGTGTGACCAAACGATTTGAATACTTTCGTTCTATTAAGAAACCGTTCATTAAAATTCAAACAATATATTTGTGTGACCAAACGATTTGAATACTTTCGTTCTATTAAGCAACCGTTCATTAAAAATCAAACAATGTATTTGTGTGACCGAACGATTTGAATACTTTCGTTCTATTAAGCAACCGTTGATTAAAAATCAAACAATATATTTGTGTGACCAAACGATTTGAATACTTTCGTTCTATTAAGCAACCGTTGATTAAAAATCAAACAATATATTTGTGTGACCAAACGATTTGAATACTTTCGTTCTATTAAGCAACCGTTGATTAAAAATCAAACAATATATTTGTGTGACCAAACGATTTGAATACTTTCGTTCTATTAAGCAACCGTTTATTAAAAATCAAACAATATATTTGTGTGACCAAACGATTTGAATACTTTCGTTCTATTAAGAAACCGTTCATTAAAATTCAAACAATATATTTGTGTGACCAAACGATTTGAATACTTTCGTTCTATTAAGCAACCGTTGATTAAAAATCAAACAATATATTTGTGTGACCAAACGATTTGAATACTTTCGTTCTATTAAGCAACCGTTGATTAAAAATCAAACAATATATTTGTGTGACCAAACGATTTGAATACTTTCGTTCTATTAAGCAACCGTTGATTAAAAATCAAACAATATATTTGTGTGACCAAACGATTTGAATACTTTCGTTCTATTAAGCAACCGTTGATTAAAAATCAAACAATGTATTTGTGTGACCAAACGATTTGAATACTTTCGTTCTATTAAGCAACCGTTCATTAAAAATCAAACAATATATTTGTGTGACCAAACGATTTGAATACTTTCGTTCTATTAAGCAACCGTTGATTAAAAATCAAACAATATATTTGTGTGACCAAACGATTTGAATACTTTCGTTCTATTAAGCAACCGTTGATTAAAAATCAAACAATATATTTGTGTGACCAAACGATTTGAATACTTTCGTTCTATTAAGCAACCGTTGATTAAAAATCAAACAATATATTTGTGTGACCAAACTATTTGAATACTTTCGTTCTATTAAGCAACTGTTTATTGAAAATCAAACAATGTATTTGTGTGACCGAACGATTTGAATACTTTCGTTCTGTTAAGCAACCGTTGATTAAAAATCAAACAATATATTTGTGTGACCAAACGATTTGAATACTTTCGTTCTATTAAGCAAACGTTGATTAAAAATCAAACAATATATTTGTGTGACCAAACGATTTGAATACTTTCGTTCTATTAATCCACCGTTTATTAAAAATCAAACAATATATTTGTGTGAACAAACGATTTGAATACTTTCGTTCTGTTAAGCAACCGTTCATTAAAAATCAAACAATATATTTGTGTGACCAAACGATTTGAATACTTTCGTTCTATTAAGCCACCGTTTATTAAAAATTAAACAATATATTTGTGTGACCAAACGATTTGAATACTTTCGTTCTATTAAGCCACCGTTTATTAAAATTCAAACAATATATTTGTGTGACCAAACGATTTGAATACTTTCGTTCTGTTAAGCAACCGTTGATTAAAAATCAAACAATATATTTGTGTGACCGCACGATTTGAATACTTTCGTTCTATTAAGCAAACGTTGATTAAAAATCAAACAATATATTTGTGTGACAAAACGATTTGAATACTTTCGTTCTATTAAGCAACCGTTTATTAAAAATCAAACAATATATTTGTGTGACCGCACGATTTGAATACTTTCGTTCTATTAAGCAAACGTTGATTAAAAATCAAACAATATATTTGTGTGACCAAACGATTTGAATACTTTCGTTCTATTAATCCACCGTTTATTAAAAATCAAACAATATATTTGTGTGGCCAAACGATTTGAATACTTTCGTTCTATTAAGCAACCGTTTATAAAAAATCAAACAATATATTTGTGTGACCAAACGATTTTCATACTTTCGTTCTATTAAGCAACCGTTTATAA
Organism: Sepiola atlantica; assembly: GCA_963556195.1. Classification (NCBI taxonomy): domain Eukaryota; kingdom Metazoa; phylum Mollusca; class Cephalopoda; order Sepiida; family Sepiolidae; genus Sepiola; species Sepiola atlantica. The sequence goes on along the minus strand of OY744537.1, from coordinate 90,907,163 downwards.
AAAATCAAACAATATATTTGTGTGACCAAACGATTTGAATACTTTCGTTCTATTAAGCAACCGTTTATTAAAAGTCAAACAATATATTTGTGTGATCGAAGGGTTTGAATACTTTCGTTCTATTAAGCAACCGTTTATTAAAAATCAAACAATATATTTGTGTGACCGAACGATTTTAATACTTTCGTTCTATTAACCAACCGTTTATTAAAAATTAAACAATATATTTGTGTGACCAAACGATTTGAATACTTTCGTTCTATTAAGCAACCGTTTATTAAAAATCAAACAATATATTTGTGTGACCAAACGATTTGAATACTTTCGTTCTATTAAGCAACCGTTTATTAAAAATCAAACAATATATTTGTGTGACCAAACGATTTGAATACTTTTGTTCTATTAAGCAACCGTTTATTAAGAATCAAACAATATATTTGTGTGACCGAAGGATTTGAATACTTTCGTACTATTAAGCAACCGTTTATTAAAAATCAAACAATATATTTGTGTGACCAAACGATTTGAATACTTTCGTTCTATTAAGCAACCGTTTATTAAAAATCAAACAATATATTTGTGTGACCAAACGATTTGAATACTTTTGTTCAAGTAAGCCACCCCTTTATTAAAAATCTAACAATATATTTGTGTGACCAAACGATTTGAATACTTTCGTTCTATTAACCAACCGTTTATTAAAAATCAAACAATATATTTGTGTGACCAAACGATTTGAATACTTTTGTTCTAGTAAGCCACCCCTTTATTAAAAATCTAACAATATATTTGTGTGACCGAAGGATTTGAATACTTTCGTACTATTAAGCAACCGTTTATTAAAAATCAAACAATATATTTGTGTGACCAAACGATTTGAATACTTTCGTTCTATTAAGCAACCGTTTATTAAAAATCAAACAATATATTTGTGTGACCAAACGATTTGAATACTTTTGTTCTAGTAAGCCACCCCTTTATTAAAAATCTAACAATATATTTGTGTGACCAAACGATTTGAATACTTTCGTTCTATTAAGCAACCGTTTATAAAAAATCAAACAATATATTTGTGTGACCAAACGACTTTCATACTTTCGTTCTATTAAGCAACCGTTGATTAAAAATCAAACAATATATTTGTGTGACCAAACGATTTGAATACTTTCGTTCTATTAAGCAACCGTTTATTAAAAATCAAACAATATATTTGTGTGACCAAACGATTTGAATACTTTCGTTCTATTAACCAACCGTTTATTAAAAATTAAACAATATATTTGTGTGACCGAACGACTTGTAATACTGTTGTTTTATTAACCAACCGTTTATTAAGAATCAAACAATATATTTGTGTGACCGAAGGATTTGAATACTTTCGTACTATTAAGCAACCGTTGATTAAAAATCAAACAATATATTTGTGTGACCAAACGATTTGAATACTTTCGTTCTATTAAGCAACCGTTTATTAAAAATCAAACAATATATTTGTGTGACCAAACGATTTGAATACTTTCGTTCTATTAAGCAACCGTTTATTAAAAATCAAACAATATAATTGTGTGACCAAACGATTTGAATACTTTCGTTCTATTAACCAACCGTTTATTAAAAATTAAACAATATATTTGTGTGACCGAACGACTTGTAATACTGTTGTTTTATTAACCAACCGTTTATTAAAAATCAAACAATATATTTGTGTGACCGAAGGATTTGAATACTTTCGTTCTATTAAGCAACCGTTTATTAAAAATCAAACAATATATTTGTGTGACCAAACGATTTGAATACTTTTGTTCTAGTAAGCCACCCCTTTATTAAAAATCTAACAATATATTTGTGTGACCAAACGATTTGAATACTTTCGTTCTATTAAGCAACCGTTTATAAAAAATCAAACAATATATTTGTGTGACCAAACGACTTTCATACTTTCGTTCTATTAAGCAACCGTTGATTAAAAATCAAACAATATATTTGTGTGACCAAACGATTTGAATACTTTCGTTCTATTAAGCAACCGTTTATTAAAAATCAAACAATATATTTGTGTGACCAAACGATTTGAATACTTTCGTTCTATTAACCAACCGTTTATTAAAAATTAAACAATATATTTGTGTGACCGAACGACTTGTAATACTGTTGTTTTATTAACCAACCGTTTATTAAGAATCAAACAATATATTTGTGTGACCGAAGGATTTGAATACTTTCGTACTATTAAGCAACCGTTGATTAAAAATCAAACAATATATTTGTGTGACCAAACGATTTGAATACTTTCGTTCTATTAAGCAACCGTTGATTAAAAATCAAACAATATATTTGTGTGACCAAACGATTTGAATACTTTCGTTCTATTAAGCAACCGTTTATTAAAAATCAAACAATATATTTGTGTGACCAAACGATTTGAATACTTTCGTTCTATTAAGCAACCGTTTATTAAAAATCAAACAATATAATTGTGTGACCAAACGATTTGAATACTTTCGTTCTATTAACCAACCGTTTATTAAAAATTAAACAATATATTTGTGTTACCAAACGATTTGAATACTTTCGTTCTATTAAGCAACCGTTTATTAAAAATCAAACAATATATTTGTGTGACCGAAGGATTTGAATACTTTCGTTCTATTAAGCAACCGTTTATTAAAAATCAAACAATATATTTGTGTGACCGAACGATTTGAATACTTTTGTTCGATTAACCAATCGTTTATTAAAAATCAAACAATATATTTGTGTGACCAAACGATTTGAATACTTTCGTTCTATTAAGCAACCGTTTATTAACAATCAAACAATATATTTGTGTGACCGAACGATTTGAATACTTTCGTTCTATTAAGCAACCGTTAATTAAAAATCCAACAATGTATTGGTGTGACCAAACGATTTGAATACTTTCGTTCTGTTAAGCAACCGTTTATTAAAAATCAAACAATATATTTGTGTGACCGAACGATTTGAATACTTTCGTTCTATTAAGCAACCGTTTATTAAAAATCAAAAAATATATTTGTGTGACCAAACGATTTGAATACTTTCGTTCTATTAAGCAACCGTTTATTAACAATCAAACAATATATTTGTGTGACCGAACGATTTGAATACTTTCGTTCTATTAAGCAACCGTTTATTAAAAATCCAACAATGTATTGGTGTGACCAAACGATTTGAATACTTTCGTTCTATTAAGCAGCCGTTTATTAAAAATCAAACAATATATTTGTGTGACCAAACGATTTGAATACTTTCGTTCTATTAAGCAACCGTTTATCAAAAATCAAACAATATATTTGTGTTACCGAACGATTTGAATACTTTCGTTCTATTAAGCAACCGTTTATTAAAAATCAAACAATATATTTGTGTGACCAAACGATTTGAATACTTTTGTTCTATTAAGCAACCGTTTATCAAAAATCAAACAATATATTTGTATGACCGAAGGATTTGAATACTTTCGTTCCATTAAGCAACCGTTTATCAAAAATCAAACAATATATTTGTGTGACCGAACGATTTGAATACTTTCGTTCTGTTAAGCACCCGTTTATTAAAAATCAAACAATATATTTGTGTGACCGAACGATTTGAATACTTTCGTTCTATTAAGCAACCGTTTATCAAAAATAAAACAATATATTTGTGTGACCGAACGATTTGAATACTTTCGTTCTGTTAAGCAACCGTTTATTAAAAATCAAACAATATATTTGTGTGACTAAACGATTTGAATACTTTTGTTCTATTAAGCAACCGTTCATTAAAAATCTAACAATATATTTGTGTGACCGAACGATTTGAATACTTTCGTTCTGTTAAGCAACCGTTTATTAAAACTCAAACAATATATTTGTTTGACCGAACGATTTGAATACTTTCGTTCTATTAAGCAACCATTTATTAAAAATCAAACAATATATTTGTGTAACCGAACGATTTAAATACTTTCGTTCTATTAAGCAACCGTTTATTAAAAATCAAACAATATATTTGTGTGACCAAACGATTTGAATACTTTCGTTCTATTAAGCAACCGTTTATTAAAAATCAAACAATATATTTGTGTGACCGAACGATTTGAATACTTTCGTTCTATTCAGCAACCGTATATTAAAAATCAAACAATATATTTGTGTGACCAAACGATTTGAATACTTTCGTTCTGTTAAGCAACCGTTGATTAAAAATCAAACAATATATTTGTGTGACCAAACGATTTGAATACGTTCGTTCTATTATACAACCGTTTAGTAAAAATCAAACAATATATTTGTGTGACCAAACGATTTGAATACTTTCGTTCTATTAAGCAAACTTTATCAAAAATCAAACAATATATTTGTGTGACCGAACGATTTGAATACTTTCGTTCTGTTAAGCAACCGTAAATTAAAAATCAAACAATATATTTGTGTGACTAAACGATTTGAATACTTTCGTTCTATTAGGCAAATGTTTATCAAAAATCAAACAATATATTTGTGTGACCAAACGATTTGAATACTTTCGTTCTATTAAGCAACCGTTTATTAAAAATCAAACAATATATTTCTGTGACCAAACGATTTGAATACTTTCGTTCTATTAAGCAACCGTTTATCAAAGATCAAACAATATATTTGTGTGACCAAACGATTTGAATACTTTCGTTCTATTAAGCAACAGTTCATCAAAAATCAAACAATATATTTGTGTGACCAAACGATTTGAATACTTTCGTTCTATTAAGCAACCGTTAATTAAAAATCAAACAATATATTTGTGTGACCAAACGATTTGAATACTTTTGTTCTATTAAGCAACCGTTTATTAAAAATCAAACAATATATTTGTGTGACCAAACGATTTGAATACTTTGGTTCTATTAAGCAACCGTTTATTAAAAATCAAACAATATATTTGTATGACCGAACGATTTGAATACTTTCGTTCCATTAAGCAACCGTTTATTAAAAATCAAACAATATATTTGTGTGACCAAACGATTTGAATACTTTCGTTCTATTAAGCAACCGTTTATCAAATATCAAACAATATATTTGTGTGACCGAACGATTTGAATACTTTCGTTCTGTTAAGCACCCGTTTATTAAAAATCAAACAATATATTTGTGTGACCGAACGATTTGAATACTTTCGTGCTGTTAAGCACCCGTTTATTAAAAATCAAACAATATATTTGTGTGACCGAACGATTTGAATACTTTCGTTCTATTAACCAACCGTTTATTAAAAATCAAACAATATATTTGTGTGACCGAACGATTTGAATACTTTCGTTCTATTAAGCAACCGTTTATCAAAAATCAAACAATATATTTGTGTGACCGAACGATTTGAATACTTTCGTTCTGTTAAGCAACCGTTTATTAAAAATCAAACAATATATTTGTGTGACCAAACGATTTGAATACTTTTGTTCTATTAAGCAACCGTTCATTAAAAATCAAACAATATATTTGTGTGACCAAACGATTTGAATACTTTCGTTCTATTAAGCAACCGTTTATTAAAAATCAAACAATATATTTGTGTGACCAAACGATTTGAATACTTTTGTTCTATTAAGCAACCGTTTATTAAAAATCAAACAATATATTTGTGTGACCAAACGATTTGAATACTTTTGTTCTATTAAGCAACCGTTTATTTAAAATCAAACAATATATTTGTGTGACCGAACGATTTGAATACTTTCGTTCTATTAAGCAACAGTTTATCAAAAATCAAACAATATATTTGTGTGACCGAACGATTTGAATACTTTCGTTCTATTAAGCAACCGTTCATTAAAAATCAAACAATATATTTGTGTGACCGAACCATTTGAATACTTTCGTTCTGTTAAGCAACCGTTTATTAAAACTCAAACATTATATTTGTTTGACCGAACGATTTGAATACTTTCGTTCTATTAAGCAACCGTTTATCAAAAATCAAACAATATATTTGTGTGACCGAACGATTTGAATACTTTCGTTCTATTAAGCAACCGTTTATTAAAAATCAAACAATATATTTGTGTGACCGAACGATTCGAATACTTTCGTTCTATTAAGCAACCGTTTATTAAAAATCAAACAATATATTTGTGTGACCAAACGATTTGAATACTTTCGTTCTATTAAGCAACCGTTTATTAAAAATCAAACAATATATTTGTGTGACCGAACGATTTGAATACTTTCGTTCTGTTAAGCAACCGTTAATTAAAAATCAAACAATATATTTGTGTGACACAAACGATTTGAATACTTTCGTTCTGTTAAGCAACCGTTTATTAAAAATCAAACAATATATTTGTGTGACCGAACGATTTGAATACTTTCGTTCTATTACGCATCCGTTTATCAAAAATCAAACCATATATTTGTGTGACCGAACAATTTGAATACTTTCGTTCTGTTAAGCAACCGTTTATTAAAAATCAAACAATATATTTGTGTGACCAAACGATTGGAATACTTTCGTTCTATTACGCAACCGTTTATCAAAAATCAAACCATATATTTGTGTGACCGAACGATTTGAATACTTTCGTTCTGTTAAGCAACCGTTAATTAAAAATCAAACAATATATTTGTGTGACCAAACGATTTGAATACTTTCGTTCTGTTAAGCAACCGTTTATTAAAAATCAAACAATATATTTGTGTGACCAAACGATTTGAATACTTTCGTTCTGTTAAGCAACCGTTTATTAAAAATCAAACAATATATTTGTGTGACCAAACGATTTGAATACTTTCGTTCTATTAAGCAACCGTTTATTAAAAATCAAACAATATATTTGTGTGACCGAACTGTAGTGTCTTGCATTTGGAGACAACAACGTGTTTCATAATTACCTCACTTACATTGTATAATTGTCTCCCTTTGTATATTTCTCTTCTGTATATAAACGAAAGCTGACGTGTATCTCCCTCTTTAGAAGAAGGTCTCGGAAGCGTAAACATCAAACTATGTCTCTCTTTCTTATTCATTCTACGTTCTCGCTTCGCATTGTATGTATAAGTATCTATTAGTCGCCAGCCGAATATTAATAGATTCACATAACAATTGACAAGCGAGAACATTATAAATGGCGACGAGAATTTTAAACAACTCACGTTTAAAAAAAAAAAAGAAAAAAAAACACTTCGAATGAAAGTCGTTACAAGGCCACGAGAATTTTAAACAACTCACGTTTAAAAAAAAAAAAAAAAAGAGAAAAAACACTTCGAATGAAAGTTGTTACAAGGCCACAAGAATTTTAAACAACTCACGTTTAAAAAAAAAAAAGAGAAAAAACACTTCGAATGAAAGTCGTTACAAGGCCACGAGAATTTTAAACAACTCACGTTTAAAAAAAAAAAAGAAAAAAAAACACTTCGAATGAAAGTCGTTACAAGGCCACGAGAATTTTAAACAACTCACGTTTAAAAAAAAAAAAGAGAAAAAACACTTCGAATGAAAGTCGTTACAAGGCCACGAGAATTTTAAACAACTCACGTTTAAAAAAAAAAAAAAAAAAAAGAGAAAAAACACTTCGAATGAAAGTCGTTACAAGGCCACAAGAATTTTAAACAACTCACGTTTAAAAAAAAAAAAAAAAGAGAAAAAACACTTCGAATGAAAGTCGTTACAAGGCCACAAGAATTTTAAACAACTCACGTTTAAAAAAAAAAAAAAAAAGAGAAAAAACACTTCGAATGAAAGTCGTTACAAGGCCACAAGAATTTTAAACAACTCACGTTTAAAAAAAAAAAAGAGAAAAAACACTTCGAATGAAAGTCGTTACAAGGCCACGAGAATTTTAAACAACTCACGTTTAAAAAAAAAAAAGAAAAAAAAAACACTTCGAATGAAAGTCGTTACAAGGCCACGAGAATTTTAAACAACTCACGTTTAAAAAAAAAAAAGAAAAAAAAACACTTCGAATGAAAGTCGTTACAAGGCCACGAGAATTTTAAACAACTCACGTTTAAAAAAAAAAAAGAAAAAAAACACTTCGAATGAAAGTCGTTACAAGGCCACGAGAATTTTAAACAACTCACGTTTAAAAAAAAAAAAAACGAAAACTAAACGATACGAAGAACGAAACGAAAGAACATAACACACGGAATGAATAAAGAGACAATTTTGACCAAACTTTGATGTTGCTCCGGAACTTTTCGAAGAGCCCGTGCCAAAACAAAAACGGAGAAGTTTTGCACGGAAACCTTCAGATACTGAAAAGGCAAGAAAGAAACAGGTCCCTGGCCGAAACGAAAGAGGAAAACAGACAAATGCGGCCAAACTCTGATATTGCCCAAAATCATTCAAAGAGTCCGTATCAGAGACAAAGAACAGAAGTTATTCAAGCCCAGACATAATTCTACTACATAAGAAGAGAGCTGGCAAAGTCCCAAAAAGTGCCACGTACCTTGGCAGAAAGGACAGATAGTCTCTATACAGTGCCCACGTGCAAACAACGACTAGTTGATTTAGCAGGGAATGCTATCAACACTTCGAATGAAACAAAATAAACCAAGAACACTGAAGGAAAAAAAAAAACCCAAAAAAACAACGCAACTGGGATAAAAACTCCTTAAAGGAAAAAACAAAACAAAAAACAACGAATAACGTAAACAACCAGATTTATCGGTGTAGCGCACAGTTTAAAAAAAAAAACCCGGAATCTAACACCTTTGATTCCCACGTGGCAGCAATGCACGAAGAAAGGAAGAAAAAAGGAAAAGAAGAGAAGCAGTGACATATGCAGACAGAGAAAGAAGGAGAGAGTTTCGACGTCCAACCCAAGACAACTCTTCACGCGGACAAATTCAGACAGCTCCCCTGAAGAAGAGAGAATAGGAATCAAAAACAGATTGATTCAAAATAGTCGAAAGTCGATTTCCCCCCCCCCCTCATCCTGCAGACGACGTAAGTTGGTCTTCAATTACGTATCTTGCAAAGAAAAAGAAAAAACGATTTCCCCCTTGACTGAGACAATTGTATAATCGGTGATCCCGGACAATAATGGACTGTACTCCCCCCACTTATCATACGCACGCACGCGTACACTTAATTAAGGTGGAGAGAGGTGTAGTGTTTTGCATTTGGAGACAACAACGTGTTTCATAATTACCTCACTTACATTGTATAATTGTCTCCCTTTGTATATTTCTCTTCTGTATATAAACGAAAGCTGACGTGTATCTCCCTCTTTAGAAGAAGGTCTCGGAAGCGTAAACATCAAACCATGTCTCTCTTTCTTATTCATTCTACGTTCTCGCTTCGCATTGTATGTATAAGTATCTATTAGTCGCCAGCCGAATATTAATAGATTCACATAACAATTGACAAGCGAGAACATTATATGAACGATTTGAATACTTTCGTTCTATTAAGCAACCGTTTATTAAAAATCAAACAATATATTTGTGTGACCAAACGATTTGAATACTTTTGTTCTATTAAGCAACCGTTTATCAAAAATCAAACAATATATTTGTATGACCGAACGATTTGAATACTTTCGTTCCATTAAGCAACCGTTTATTAAAAATCAAACAATATATTTGTGTGACCAAACGATTTGAATACTTTCGTTCTATTAAGCAACCGTTTATCAAAAATCAAACAATATATTTGTGTGACCGAACGATTTGAATACTTTCGTTCTGTTAAGCACCCGTTTATTAAAAATCAAACAATATATTTGTGTGACCGAACGATTTGAATACTTTCGTTCTATTAAGCAACCGTTTATCAAAAATCAAACAATATATTTGTGTGACCGAACGATTTGAATACTTTCGTTCTGTTAAGCAACCGTTTGTTAAAAATCAAACAATATATTTGTGTGACCGAACGATTTGAATACTTTCGTTCTATTAATCAACCGTTTATTAAAAATCAAACAATATATTTGTGTAACCGAATGATTTGAATACTTTCGTTCTATTAAGCAACCGTTTATTAAAAATCAAACAATATATTTGTGTGACCAAACGATTTGAATACTTTCGTTCTATTAAGCAACCGTTTATTAAAAATCAAACAATATATTTGTGTGACCGTACGATTTGAATACTTTCGTTCTATTAAGCAACCGTATATTAAAAATCAAACAATATATTTGTGTTACCAAACGATTTGAATACTTTCGTTCTGTTAAGCAACCGTTGATTAAAAATCAAACAATATATTTGTGTGACCAAACGATTTGAATACTTTCGTTCTATTAAGCAACCGTTTATTAAAAATCAAACAATATATTTGTGTGACCAAACGATTTGAATACTTTCGTTCTATTAAGCAACCTTTATCAAAAATCAAACAATATATTTGTGTGACCGAACGATTTGAATACTTTCGTTCTATTAAGCAACCATTTATTAAAAATCAAACAATATATTTGTGTGACCAAACGATTTGAATACTTTCGTTCTATTAAGCAACCGTTTATTAAAAATCAAACAATATATTTGTGTGACCAAACGATTTGAATACTTTCGTTCTATTAAGCAACCGTTTATCAAAAATCAAACAATATATTTGTATGACCGAACGATTTGAATACTTTCGTTCCATTAAGCAACCGTTTATTAAAAATCAAACAATATATTTGTGTGACCAAACGATTTGAATACTTTCGTTCTATTAGGCAAATGTTTATCAAAAATCAAACAATATATTTGTGTGACCAAACGATTTGAATACTTTCGTTCTATTAAGCAACCGTTTATTAAAAATCAAACAATATATTTGTGTGACCAAACGATTTGAATACTTTCGTTCTATTAAGCAACCGTTTATCAAAAATCAAACAATATATTTGTATGACCGAACGATTTGAATACTTTCGTTCCATTAAGCAACCGTTTATTAAAAATCAAACAATATATTTGTGTGACCAAACGATTTGAATACTTTCGTTCTATTAAGCAACCGTTTATCAAAAATCAAACAATATATTTGTGTGACCAAACGATTTGAATACTTTTGTTCTATTAAGCAACCGTTTATTAAAAATCAAACAATATATTTGTGTGACCAAACGATTTGAATACTTTGGTTCTATTAAGCAACCGTTTATTAAAAATCAAACAATATATTTGTATGACCGAACGATTTGAATACTTTCGTTCCATTAAGCACCCGTTTATTAAAAATCAAACAATATATTTGTGTGACCAAACGATTTGAATACTTTCGTTCTATTAAGCAACCGTTTATCAAATATCAAACAATATATTTGTGTGACCGAACGATTTGAATACTTTCGTGCTGTTAAGCACCCGTTTATTAAAAATCAAACAATATATTTGTGTGACCGAACGATTTGAATACTTTCGTTCTATTAAGCACCCGTTTATTAAAAATCAAACAATATATTTGTGTGACCGAACGATTTGAATACTTTCGTTCTATTAAGCAACCGTTTATTAAAAATCAAACAATATATTTGTGTGACCAAACGATTTGAATACTTTCGTTCTGTTAAGCAACCGTTTATTAAAAATCAAACAATATACTTGTGTGACCAAACGATTTGAATACTTTCGTTCTATTAAGCAAACGTTCATTAAAAATCAAACAAGATATTTGTGTGACCAAACGATTTGAATACATTCGTTCTATTAACTCATCGTTTATTAAAAATCAAACAATATATTTGTGTGACCAAACGATTTGAATACTTTCGTTCTGTTAAGCAACCGTTCATTAAAAATCAAACAATATATTTGTGTGACCAAACGATTTGAATACTTTCGTTCTGTTAAGCAACAGTTTATTATAAATCAAACAATATATTTGTGTGACCAAACGATTTGAATACTGTCGTTCTATTGACCAACCGTTTATTAAAAATAAAACAATAGATTTGTGTGACAAAACGATTTGAATACTTTCGTTCTGTTAAGTAACCGTTCATTAAAAATCAAACAAGATATTTGTGTGACCAAACGATTTGAATACTTTCGTTCTATTAAGCAACCGTTCATTAAAAATCAAACAATATATTTTTGTGACCAAACGATTTGAATACTTTCGTTCTGTTAAGCAACCGTTCATTAAAAATCAAACAATATATTTGTGTGACCAAACGATTTGAATACTTTCGTTCTGTAAAGCAACCGTTCATTAAAAATCAAACAATATATTTGTGTGACCAAACGATTTGAATACTTTCGTTCTATTAAGCAACCGTTCATAAAAAATCAAACAATGTATTTGTGTGACCAATCGATTTGAATACTTTCGTTCTATTAAGCAACCGTTCATTAAAAATCAAACAATATATTTTTGTGACCAAACGATTTGAATACTTTCGTTCTGTTAAGCAACCGTTCATTAAAAATCAAACAATATATTTGTGTTACCAAACGATTTGAATACTTTCGTTCTGTTAAGCAACCGTTCATTAAAAATCAAACAATATATTTGTGTGACCAAACGATTTGAATACTTTCGTTCTGTTAAGCAACCGTTCATTAAAAATCAAACAATATATTTGTGTGACCAAACGATTTGAATACTTTCGTTCTGTTAAGCAACTGTTCATAAAAAATCAAACAATATATTTGTGTGACCAAACGATTTGAATACTTTCGTTCTGTGAAGCAACCGTTCATTAAAAATCAAACAATATATTTGTGTGACCAAACGATATTAATACTTTCGTTCTATTAAGCAACCGTTCATTAAAAATCAAACAAGATATTTGTGTGACCAAACGATTTGAATACTTTCGTTCTGTTAAGCAACCGTTCATTAAACATCAAACAATATATTTGTGTGACCGAACGATTTGAATACTTTCGTTCTGTTAAGCAACCGTTCATTAAAAATCAAACAATATATTTGTGTGACCAAACGATTTGAATACTTTCGTTCTATTAAGCAACCGTTCATAAAAAATAAAACAATATATTTGTGTGACCAAACGATTTGAATACTTTCGTTCTGTTAAGCAACCGTTCATTAAAAATCAAACAATAGATTTGTGTGACCAAACGATTTGAATACTTTCGTTCTGTTAAGCAACCGTTCATTAAAAATTAAACAATATATTTGTGTGACCAAACGATTTGAATACTTTCGTTCTATTAAGCAACCGTTCATTAAAAATCAAACAATATATTTTTGTGACCAAACGATTTGAATACTGTCGTTCTGTTAAGCAACCGTTCATTAAAAATCAAACAATATATTTGTGTTACCAAACGATTTGAATACTTTCGTTCTGTTAAGCAACCGTTCATTAAAAATCAAACAATATATTTGTGTGACCAAACGATTTGAATACTTTCGTTCTGTTAAGCAACCGTTCATTAAAAATCAAACAATATATTTGTGTGACCAAACGATTTGAATACTTTCGTTCTATAAAGTACCCGTTCATTAAAAATCAAACAATAGATTTGTGTGACCAAACGATTTGAATACTTTCGTTCTGTTAAGCAACCGTTCATTAAAAATCAAACAATATATTTGTGTGACCGAACGATTTGAATACTTTCGTTCTGTTAAGCAACCGTTCATTAAAAATCAAACAATATATTTGTGTGACCAAACGATTTGAATACTTTCGTTCTATTAAGCAACCGTTCATAAAAAATCAAACAATATATTTTTGTGACCAAACGATTTGAATACTTTCGTTCTATTAAGCAACCGTTCATAAAAAATCAAACAATATATTTTTGTGACCAAACGATTTGACTACTTTCGTTCTATTAAGCAACCGTTCATTAAAAATCAAACAATATATTTGTGTGACCAAACGATTTGAATACTTTCGTTCTGTTAAGCAACCGTTCATTAAAAACCAAACAATATATTGGTGTGACCAAACGATTTGAATACTTTCGTTCTATTAAGCAACCGTTCATAAAAAATCAAACAATATATTTGTGTGACCAAACGATTTGAATACTTTCGTTCTATAAAGCAACCGTTCATTAAAAATAAAACAATAGATTTGTGTGACCAAACGATTTGAATACTTTCGTTCTGTTAAGCAACCGTTCATTAAAAATAAAACAATAGATTTGTGTGACCGAACGATTTGAATACTTTCGTTCTGTTAAGCAACCGTTCATTAAAAATCAAACAATATATTTGTGTGACCAAACGATTTGAATACTTTCGTTCTATTAAGCAACCGTTCATTAAAAATCAAACAATATATTTGTGTGACCAAACGATTTGAATACTTTCGTTCTGTTAAGCAACCGTTCATTCAAAATAAAACAATATATTTGTGTGACCAAACGATTTGAATACTTTCGTTCTATTAAGCAACCGTTCATTAAAAATCAAACAATATATTTGTGTGACCAAACGATTTGATTACTTTCGTTCTGTAAAGCAACCGTTCATTAAAAACCTAACAATATATTTGTGTGACCAAACGATTTGAATACTTTCGTTCTATTAAGCAACCGTTCATAAAAAATCAAACAATATATTTGTGTGACCAAACGATTTGAATACTTTCGTTCTGTTAAGCAACCGTTCATTAAAAATCAAACAATATATTTGTGTGACCAAACGATTTGAATACTTTCGTTCTATTAAGCAACCGTTCATAAAAAATCAAACAATATATTTGTGTGACCAAACGATTTGAATACTTTCGTTCTGTTAAGTAACCGTTCATTAAAAATAAAACAATATATTTGTGTGACCAAACGATTTGAATACTTTCGTTCTGTTAAGCAACCGTTCATTAAAAATCAAACAATATATTTGTGTGACCAAACGATTTGAATACTTTCGTTCTATTAAGCAACCGTTCATTAAAAATCAAACAATATATTTTTGTGACCAAACGATTTGAATACTTTCGTTCTGTTAAGCAACCGTTCATTAAAAATCAAACAATATATTTGTGTTACCAAACGATTTGAATACTTTCGTTCTGTTAAGCAACCGTTCATTAAAAATCAAACAATATATTTGTGTGACCAAACGATTTGAATACTTTCGTTCTGTTAAGCAACCGTTCATTAAAAATCAAACAATATATTTGTGTGACCAAACGATTTGAATACTTTCGTTCTATTAAGCAACCGTTCATAAAAAATCAAACAATATATTTGTGTGACCAAACGATTTGAATACTTTCGTTCTATAAAGCAACCGTTCATTAAAAATCAAACAATAGATTTGTGTGACCAAACGATTTGAATACTTTCGTTCTGTTAAGCAACCGTTCATTAAAAATCAAACAATATATTTGTGTGACCGAACGATTTGAATACTTTCGTTCTGTTAAGCAACCGTACATTAAAAATCAAACAATATATTTGTGTGACCAAACGATTTGAATACTTTCGTTCTATTAAGCAACCGTTCATTAAAAATCAAACAATATATTTGTGTGACCGAACGATTTGAATACTTTCGTTCTGTTAAGCAACCGTTCATTCAAAATCAAACAATATATTTGTGTGACCAAACGATTTGAATACTTTCGTTCTATTAAGCAACCGTTCATTAAAAATCAAACAATATATTTGTGTGACCAAACGATTTGATTACTTTCGTTCTGTTAAGCAACCGTTCATTAAAAACCAAACAATATATTTGTGTGACCAAACGATTTGAATACGTTCGTTCTATTAAGCAACCGTTCATAAAAAATCAAACAATATATTTGTGTGACCAAACGATTTGAATACTTTCGTTCTGTTAAGCAACCGTTCATTAAAAATCAAACAATATATTTGTGTGACCAAACGATTTGAATACTTTCGTTCTATTAAGCAACCGTTCATAAAAAATCAAACAATATATTTGTGTGACCAAACGATTTGAATACTTTCGTTCTATAAAGTACCCGTTCATTAAAAATCAAACAATAGATTTGTGTGACCAAACGATTTGAATACTTTCGTTCTGTAAAGCAACCGTTCATTAAAAATCAAACAATATATTTGTGTGACCGAACGATTTGAATACTTTCGTTCTGTTAAGCAACCGTTCATTAAAAATCAAACAATATATTTGTGTGACCAAACGATTTGAATACTTTCGTTCTATTAAGCAACCGTTCATAAAAAATCAAACAATATATTTTTGTGACCAAACGATTTGAATACTTTCGTTCTATTAAGCAACCGTTCATTAAAAATCAAACAATATATTTTTGTGACCAAACGATTTGAATACTTTCGTTCTGTTAAGCAACCGTTCATTAAAAATCAAACAATATATTGGTGTGACCAAACGATTTGAATACTTTCGTTCTATTAAGCAACCGTTCATAAAAAATCAAACAATATATTTGTGTGACCAAACGATTTGAATACTTTCGTTCTATAAAGCAACCGTTCATTAAAAATCAAACAATAGATTTGTGTGACCAAACGATTTGATAACTTTCGTTCTGTTAAGCAACTGTTAATTAAAAATCAAACAATAGATTTGTGTGACCGAACGAATTGAATACTTTCGTTCTGTTAAGCAACCGTTCATTAAAAATCAAACAATATATTTGTGTGACCAAACGATTTGAATACTGTCGTTCTATTAAGCAACCGTTCATTAAAAATCAAACAATATATTTGTGTGACCGAACGATTTGAATAATTTCGTTCTGTTAAGCAACCGTTCATTCAAAATAAAACAATATATTTGTGTGACCAAACGATTTGAATACTTTCGTTCTATTAAGCAACCGTTCATTAAAAATCAAACAATATATTTGTGTGACCAAACGATTTGATTACTTTCGTTCTGTTAAGCAACCGTTCATTAAAAACCAAACAATATATTTGTGTGACCAAACGATTTGAATACTTTCGTTCTATTAAGCAACCGTTCATAAAAAATCAAACAATATATTTGTGTGACCAAACGATTTGAATACTCTCGTTCTGTTAAGCAACCGTTCATTAAAAATCAAACAATATATTTGTGTGACCAAACGATTTGAATACTTTCGTTCTATTAAGCAACCGTTCATAAAAAATCAAACAATATATTTGTGTGACCAAACGATTTGAATACTTTCGTTCTGTGAAGTAACCGTTCATTAAAAATAAAACAATATATTTGTGTGACCAAACGATTTGAATACTTTCGTTCTGTTAAGCAACCGTTCATTAAAAATCAAACAATATATTTGTGTGACCAAACGATTTGAATACTTTCGTTCTATTAAGCAACCGTTCATTAAAAATCAAACAATATATTTTTGTGACCAAACCATTTGAATATTTTCGTTCTGTTAAGCAACCGTTCATTAAAAATCAAACAATATATTTGTGTTACCAAACGATTTGAATACTTTCGTTCTGTTAAGCAACCGTTCATTAAAAATCAAACAATATATTTGTGTGACCAAACGATTTGAATACTTTCGTTCTGTTAAGCAACCGTTCATTAAAAATCAAACAATATATTTGTGTGACCAAACGATTTGAATACTTTCGTTCTATTAAGCAACCGTTCATAAAAAATAAACAAAATATTTGTGTGACCAAACGATTTGAATACTTTCGTTCTATAAAGCAACCGTTCATTAAAAATCAAACAATAGATTTGTGTGACCAAACGATTTGAATACTTTCGTTCTGTTAAGCAACCGTTCATTAAAAATCAAACAATATATTTGTGTGACCGAACGATTTGAATACTTTCGTTCTGTTAAGCAACCGTTCATTCAAAATCAAACAATATATTTGTGTGACCAAACGATTTGAATACTTTCGTTCTATTAAGCAACCGTTCATTAAAAATCAAACAATATATTTGTGTGACCAAACGATTTGATTACTTTCGTTCTGTTAAGCAACCGTTCATTAAAAACCAAACAATATATTTGTGTGACCAAACGATTTGAATACGTTCGTTCTATTAAGCAACCGTTCATTAAAAATCAAACAATATATTTTTGTGACCAAACGATTTGAATACTTTCGTTCTGTTAAGCAACCGTTCATTAAAAATCAAATAATATATTTGTGTTACCAAACGATTTGAATACTTTCGTTCTATTAAGCAACCGTTAATTAAAAATCAAACAATATATTTTTGTGACCAAACGATTTGAATACTTTCGTTCTGTTAAGCAACCGTTCATTAAAAATCAAACAATATATTTGTGTGAACAAACGATTTGAATACTTTCGTTCTATTAAGCAACCGTTCATAAAAAATCAAACAATATATTTGTGTGACCAAACGATTTGAATACTTTCGTTCTATAAAGCAACCGTTCATTAAAAATCAAACAATAGATTTGTGTGACCAAACGATTTGAATATTTCGTTCTGTTAAGCAACCGTTCATTAAAAATCAAACAATATATTTGTGTGACCGAACGATTTGAATACTTTCGTTCTGTTAAGCAACCGTTCATTAAAAATCAAACAATATATTTGTGTGACCAAACGATTTGAATACTTTCGTTCTATTAAGCAACCGTTCATAAAAAATCAAACAATATATTTTTGTGACCAAACGATTTGAATACTTTAGTTCTATTAAGCAACCGTTCATTAAAAATCAAACAATATATTTTTGTGACCAAACGATTTGAATACTTTCGTTCTATTAAGCAACCGTTCATTAAAAATCAAACAATATATTTTTGTGACCAAACGATTTGAATACTTTCGTTCTGTTAAGCAACCGTTCATTAAAAATCAAATAATATATTTGTGTTACCAAACGATTTGAATACTTTCGTTCTGTTAAGCAACCGTTCATTAAAAATCAAACAATATATTTGTGTGACCAAACGATTTGAATACTTTCGTTCTGTTAAGCAACCGTTCATTAAAAATCAAACAATATATTTGTGTGAACAAACGATTTGAATACTTTCGTTCTATTAAGCAACCGTTCATAAAAAAATCAAACAATATATTTGTGTGACCAAACGATTTGAATTCTTTCGTTCTATAAAGCAACCGTTCATTAAAAATCAAACAATAGATTTGTGTGACCAAACGATTTGAATACTTTCGTTCTGTTAAGCAACCGTTCATTAAAAATCAAACAATATATTTGTGTGACCGAACGATTTGAATACTTTCGTTCTGTTAAGCAACCGTTCATTAAAAATCAAACAATATATTTGTGTGACCAAACGATTTGAATACTTTCGGTCTATTAAGCAACCGTTCATAAAAAATCAAACAATATATTTTTGTGACCAAACGATTTGAATACTTTCGTTCTATTAAGCAACCGTTCATTAAAAATCAAACAATATATTTTTGTGACCAAACGATTTGAATACTTTCGTTCTATTAAGCAACCGTTCATTAAAAATCAAACAATATATTTTTGTGACCAAACGATTTGAATACTTTCGTTCTGTTAAGCAACCGTTCATTAAAAATCAAATAATATATTTGTGTTACCAAATGATTTGAATACTTTCGTTCTGTTAAGCAACCGTTCATTAAAAATCAAACAATATATTTGTGTGACCAAACGATTTGAATACTTTCGTTCTGTTAAGCAACCGTTCATTAAAAATCAAACAATATATTTGTGTGAACAAACGATTTGAATACTTTCGTTCTATTAAGCAACCGTTCATAAAAAATCAAACAATATATTTGTGTGACCAAACGATTTGAATACTTTCGTTCTATAAAGCAACCGTTCATTAAAAATCGAACAATAGATTTGTGTGACCAAACGATTTGAATATTTCGTTCTGTTAAGCAACCGTTCATTAAAAATCAAACAATATATTTGTGTGACCGAACGATTTGAATACTTTCGTTCTGTTAAGCAACCGTTCATTAAAAATCAAACAATATATTTGTGTGACCAAACGATTTGAATACTTTCGTTCTATTAAGCAACCGTTCATAAAAAATCAAACAATATATTTTTGTGACCAAACGATTTGAATACTTTAGTTCTATTAAGCAACCGTTCATTAAAAATCAAACAATATATTTTTGTGACCAAACGATTTGAATACTTTCGTTCTATTAAGCAACCGTTCATTAAAAATCAAACAATATATTTTTGTGACCAAACGATTTGAATACTTTCGTTCTGTTAAACAACCGTTCATTAAAAATCAAATAATATATTTGTGTGACCAAACGATTTGAATACTTTCGTTCTATAAAGCAACCGTTCATTAAAAATCAAACAATAGATTTGTGTGACCAAACGATTTGAATACTTTCGTTCTGTTAAGCAACCGTTCATTAAAAATCAAACAATATATTTGTGTGACCGAACGATTTGAATACTTTCGTTCTGTTAAGCAACCGTTCATTAAAAATCAAACAATATATTTGTGTGACCAAACGATTTGAATACTTTCGTTCTATTAAGCAACCGTTCATAAAAAATCAAACAATATATTTTTGTGACCAAACGATTTGAATACTTTCGTTCTATTAAGCAACCGTTCATTAAAAATCAAACAATATATTTTTGTGACCAAACGATTTGAATACTTTCGTTCTATTAAGCAACCGTTCATTAAAAATCAAACAATATATTTTTGTGACCAAACGATTTGAATACTTTCGTTCTGTTAAGCAACCGTTCATTAAAAATCAAATAATATATTTGTGTTACCAAACGATTTGAATACTTTCGTTCTGTTAAGTAACCGTTCATTAAAAATCAAACAATATATTTGTGTGACCAAACGATTTGAATACTTTCGTTCTATAAAGCAACCGTTCATTAAAAATCAAACAATAGATTTGTGTGACCAAACGATTTGAATACTTTCGTTCTGTTAAGCAACCGTTCATTAAAAATCAAACAATATATTTGTGTGACCGAACGATTTGAATACTTTCGTTCTATTAAGCAACCGTTCATAAAAAATCAAACAATATATTTGTGTTACCAAACGATTTGAATACTTTCGTTCTGTTAAGCAACCGTTCATTAAAAATCAAACAATAGATTTGTGTTACCAAACGATTTGAATACTTTCGTTCTGTTAAGCAACCGTTCATTAAAAATCAAACAATAGATTTGTGTTACCAAACGATTTGAATACTTTCGTTCTGTTAAGCAACCGTTCATTAAAAATCAAACAATATATTTGTGTGACCAAACGATTTGAATACTTTCGTTCTGTTAAGCAACCGTTCATTAAAAATACAAACAATATATTTGTGTGACCAAACGATTTGAATACTTTCGTTCTATTAAGCAACCGTTCATAAAAAATCAAACAATATATTTGTGTGACCAACCGATTTGAATACTTTCGTTCTATTAAGCAACCGTTAATTAAAAATCAAACAATATATTTGTGTGACCGAACGATTTGAATACTTTCGTTCTATTAAGCCTCCGTTTATTTAAAATCAAACAATATATTTGTGTGACCGAACGATTTGAATACTTTCGTTCTATTAAGCAACCGTTAATTAAAAATCAAACAATATACTTGTGTGACCGAACGATTTGAATACTTTCGTTCTATTAAACAACCGTTAATTAAAAATCAAACAATATATTTGTGTGACCAAACGATTTGAATACTTTAGTTCTATTAAGCAACCGTTAATTAAAAATCAAACAATATATTTGTGTGACCGAACGATTTGAATACTTTCGTTCTATTAAACAACCGTTAATTAAAAATCAAACAATATATTTGTGTAACCGAACGATTTGAATACTTTCGTTCTATTAAGCAACCGTTAATTAAAAATCAAACAATATATTTGTGTGACCGAACGATTTGAATACTTTCGTTCTATTAAGCAACCGTTAATTAAAAATCAAACAATATATTTGTGTGACCAAACGATTTGAATACTTTCGTTCTATTAAGCAACCGTTCATAAAAAATCAAACAATATATTTGTGTGACCGAACGATTTGAATACTTTCGTTCTATTAAGCAACCGTTAATTAAAAATCAAACAATATATTTGTGTGACCGAACGATTTTAATACTTTAGTTCTATTAAGCAACCGTTAATTAAAAATCAAACAATATATTTGTGTGACCAAACGATTTGAATACTTTCGTTCTGTTAAGCAACCGTTCATTAAAAATCAAACAATATATTTGTGTGACCAAACGATTTGAATACTTTCGTTCTGTTAAGCAACCGTTCATTAAAAATCAAACAATATATTGTTGTGACCAAACGATTTATATACTTTCGTTCTATTAAGCAACTGTTTATTAAAAATCCAACAATATATTTGTGGTACCAAACGATTTCAATAGTTTCGTTCTGTTAAGCAACCGTTCATTAAAAATCAAACAATATATTTGTGTGACCGAACGATTTGAATACTTTCGTTCTATTAAGCAACCGTTAATTAAAAATCAAACAATATATTTGTGTGACCGAACGATTTGAATACTTTCGTTCTATTAAACAACCGTTAATTAAAAATCAAACAATATATTTGTGTGACCGAACGATTTGAATACTTTCGTTCTATTAAGCAACCGTTTATTAAAAATAAAACAATATACTTGTGTGACCGAACGATTTGAATACTTTCGTTCTATTAAGCAACCGTTTATTAAAAATCAAACAATATGTTTGTGTGACCGAACGATTTGAATACTTTCGTTCTATTACGCCTCCGTTTATTAAAAATCAAACAATATATTTGTGTGACCGAACGATTTGAATACTTTCGTTCTATTAAACAACCGTTAATTAAAAATCAAACAATATATTTGTGTGACCGAACGATTTGAATACTTTCGTTCTATTAAGCAACCGTTAATTAAAAATAAAACAATATATTTGTGTGACCGAACGATTTGAATACTTTAGTTCTATTAAGCAACCGTTTATTAAAAAATAAAACAATATATTTGTGTGACCGAACGATTTGAATACTTTCGTTCTATTAAGCAACCGTTTATTAAAAATCAAACAATATATTTGTGTGACCAAACGATTTGAATACTTTCGTTCTATTAAGCCTCCGTTTATTTAAAATCAAACAATATATTTGTGTGACCGAACGATTTGAATACTTTCGTTCTATTAAGCAACCGTTAATTAAAAATCAAACAATATACTTGTGTGACCGAACGATTTGAATACTTTCGTTCTATTAAACAACCGTTAATTAAAAATCAAACAATATATTTGTGTGACCAAACGATTTGAATACTTTAGTTCTATTAAGCAACCGTTAATTAAAAATCAAACAATATATTTGTGTGACCGAACGATTTGAATACTTTAGTTCTATTAAGCCTCCGTTTATTAAAAATCAAACAATATATTTGTGTGACCAAACGATTTGAATACTTTCGTTCTATTAAGCAACCGTTTATTAAAAATTAAACAATATATTTGTGTGACCGAACGATTTGAATACTTTCGTTCTATTAAGCCTCCGTTTATTAAAAATCAAACAATATATTTGTGTGACCGAACGATTTGAATACTTTCGTTCTATTAAGCCTCCGTTTATTAAAAATCAAACAATATATTTGTGTGACCGAACGATTTGAATACTTTCGTTCTATTAAAAAACCGTTAATTAAAAATCAAACAATATATTTGTGTGACCGAACGATTTGAATACTTTCGTTCTATTAAGCAACCGTTAATTAAAAATCAAACAATATATTTGTGTGACCGAACGATTTGAATACTTTCGTTCTATTAAGCAACCGTTAATTAAAAATCAAACAATATATTTGTGTGACCAAACGATTTGAATACTTTCGTTCTATTAAGCAACCGTTCATAAAAAATCAAACAATATATTTGTGTGACCGAACGATTTGAATACTTTCGTTCTATTAAGCAACCGTTAATTAAAAATCAAACAATATATTTGTGTGACCGAACGATTTTAATACTTTAGTTCTATTAAGCAACCGTTAATTAAAAATCAAACAATATATTTGTGCGACCAAACGATTTGAATACTTTAGTTCTATTAAGCAACCGTTCATAAAAAATCAAACAAAATATTGGTGTGACCAAACGATTTGAATACTTTCGTTCTATTAAACAACCGTTCATTAAAAATCAAACAATATATTTGTGTGACCAAACGATTTGAATACTTTAGTTCTATTAAGCAACCGTTAATTAAAAATCAAACAATATATTTGTGTGACCGAAGAGTTTGAATACTTTCGTTCTATTAAACAACCGTTAATTAAAAATCAAACAATATATTTGTGTGACCAAACGATTTGAATACTTTAGTTCTATTAAGCAACCGTTAATTAAAAATCAAACAATATATTTGTGTGACCGAACGATTCGAATACTTTAGTTCTATTAAGCAACCGTTAATTAAAAATCAAACAATATATTTGTGTGACCAAACGATTTGAATACTTTCGTTCTATTAAGCAACCGTTCATAAAAAATCAAACAATATATTTGTGTGACCGAACGATTTGAATACTTTCGTTCTATTAAGCAACCGTTCATAAAAAATCAAACAAAATATTGGTGTGACCAAACGATTTGAATACTTTCGTTCTATTAAGCAACCGTTCATAAAAAATCAAACAATATATTTGTGTGACCAAACGATTTGAATACTTTCGTTCTATTAAGCAACCGTTCATAAAAAATCAAACAAAATATTGGTGTGACCAAACGATTTGAATACTTTCGTTCTATTAAACAACCGTTCATTAAAAATCAAACAATATATTTGTGTGACCAAACGATTTGAATACTGTCGTTCTATTAAGCAACCGTTAATTAAAAATCAAACAATATATTTGTGTGACCAAACGATTTGAATACTTTCGTTCTATTAAACAACCGTTAATTAAAAATCAAACAATATATTTGTGTGACCAAACGATTTGAATACTTTCGTTCTATTAAGCAACCGTTCATAAAAAATCAAACAATATATTTGTGTGACCAAACGATTTGAATACTTTCGTTCTATTAAGCAACCGTTTATTAAAAATCAAACAATATATTTGTGTGACCGAACGATTTCAATACTTTAGTTCTATTAAGCAACCGTTTATTAAAAATAAAACAATATATTTGTGTGACCGAACGATTTGAATACTTTCGTTCTATTAAGCAACCGTTAATTAAAAATCAAACAATATATTTGTGTGACCGAACGATTTGAATACTTTCGTTCTATTAAACAACCGTTAATTAAAAATCAAACAATATATTTGTGTGACCGAACGATTTGAATACTTTCGTTCTATTAAGCAACCGTTTATTAAAAATAAAACAATATATTTGTGTGACCGAACGATTTGAATACTTTCGTTCTATTAAGCAACCGTTTATTAAAAATCAAACAATATATTTGTGTGACCGAACGATTTGAATACTTTCGTTCTATTAAGCCTCCGTTTATTAAAAATCAAACAATATATTTGTGTGACCGAACGATTTGAATACTTTCGTTCTATTAAACAACCGTTAATTAAAAATCAAACAATATATTTGTGTGACCGAACGATTTGAATACTTTAGTTCTATTAAGCAACCGTTTATTAAAAATAAAACAATATATTTGTGTTACCGAACGATTTGAATACTTTCGATCTATTAAGCAACCGTTTATTAAAAATCAAACAATATATTTGTGTGACCGAACGATTTGAATACTTTCGTTCTATTAAGCCTCCGTTTATTAAAAATCAAACAATATATTTGTGTGACCGAACGATTTGAATACTTTCGTTCTATTAAGCAACCGTTAATTAAAAATCAAACAATATACTTGTGTGACCGAACGATTTGAATACTTTCGTTCTATTAAACAACCGTTAATTAAAAATCAAACAATATATTTGTGTGACCAAACGATTTGAATACTTTAGTTCTATTAAGCAACCGTTCATAAAAAATCAAACAAAATATTGGTGTGACCAAACGATTTGAATACTTTCGTTCTATTAAACAACCGTTCATTAAAAATCAAACAATATATTTGTGTGACCAAACGATTTGAATACTTTAGTTCTATTAAGCAACCGTTAATTAAAAATCAAACAATATACTTGTGTGACCGAACGATTTGAATACTTTCGTTCTATTAAACAACCGTTAATTAAAAATCAAACAATATATTTGTGTGACCGAACGATTTCAATACTTTAGTTCTATTAAGCAACCGTTTATTAAAAATAAAACAATATATTTGTGTGACCGAACGATTTGAATACTTTCGTTCTATTAAGCAACCGTTAATTAAAAATCAAACAATATATTTGTGTGACCGAACGATTTGAATACTTTCGTTCTATTAAACAACCGTTAATTAAAAATCAAACAATATATTTGTGTGACCGAACGATTTGAATACTTTCGTTCTATTAAGCAACCGTTTATTAAAAATCAAACAATATATTTGTGTGACCGAACGATTTGAATACTTTCGTTCTATTAAACAACCGTTAATTAAAAATCAAACAATATATTTGTGTGACCAAACGATTTGAATACTTTCGTTCTATTAAGCAACCGTTTATTAAAAATCAAACAATATATTTGAGTGACCGAACGATTTGAATACTTCCGTTCTATTAAGCAACCGTTTATTAAAAATCAAACAATATATTTGTGTGACCAAACGATTTGAATACTTTCGTTCTATTAAGCAACCGTTAATTTAAAAATCAAACAATATATTTGTGTGACCAAACGATTTGAATACTTTCGTTCTATTAAGCAACCGTTTATTAAAAATCAAACAATATATTTGTGTGATCGAACGGTTTGAATACTTTCGTTCTATTAAGCAACCGTTTATTAAAAATAAAACAATATATTTGTGTGACCAAACGATTTGAATACTTTCGTTCTATTAAGCAACCGTTTATTAAAAATCAAACAATATATTTGTGTGACCGAACGGTTTGAATACTTTCGTTCTATTAAGCAATCGTTTATTAAAAATAAAACAATATATTTGTGTGACCGAACGATTTGAATACTTTCGTTCTATTAAGCAACCGTTTATTAAAAATCAAACAATATATTTGTGTGACCAAACGATTTGAATACTTTCGTTCTATTAAGCAACCGTTTATTAAAAATAAAACAATATATTTGTGTGACCGAACGATTTGAATACTTTCGTTCTATTAAGCAACCGTTTATTAAAAATCAAACAATATATTTGTGTGACCGAACCGTTTGAATACTTCCGTTCTATTTAGCAACCGTTTATTAAAAATCAAACAATATATTTGTGTGACCGAACGATTTGAATTCTTCCGTTCTATTATGCAACCGTTTATTAAAAATCAAACAATATATTTGTGTGACCGAACGATTTGAATTCTTCTGTTCTATTATGCAACCGTTTATTAAAAATCAAACAATATATTTGTGTGACCGAACGATTTGAATACTTTCGTTCTATTAAGCAACCGTTTATTAAAAATCAAACAATATATTTGTGTGACCGAACCGTTTGAATACTTCCGTTCTATTAAGCAACCGTTTATTAAAAATCAAACAATATATTTGTGTGACCGAACGATTTGAATACTTCCGTTCTATTAAGCAACCGTTTATTAAAAATCAAATAATATATTTGTTTGACCGAACTGTTTGAATACTTCCGTTCTATTAAGCAACCGTTTATTAAAAATCAAACAATATATTTCTGTGACCAAACAGTTTGAATACTTTCGTTCTATTCTCGTGGCACCCTTGACACATGCCACCGTTTATTTTAATTTATTATGAAAAATAATGGGCATAATAAAACTGTTCGGTGGTACTGTTCTGCAGAAGGATGTATGTTTTTGTTTTACTTACTGCCGTATTCCATTCTAAGTTTCCTTCGCTAAATAAGATTAATATTTAAATTTATTTGTTTGTCTTTAAGTTTAGAAATGGTTATCTTATTTTTTATTTATTTGTATCTTAAAATTTAATCAGAAGGATTTGTATTTATGTTATCGTAGAAGGATTTAGTTTGCGTGTAGACGTTGGAGGTCACCAATTATGGCCGGGGTGGAAGTGTGTTTATGGCGGGAGATTCAAAAGAAGAACAAAGGGTTTTGGGATTTTAACCACTGTCGCGAAGGGTTTCGGACAAATGGTTTAGCGATAATTAATCCCCCAACCATAGGTAGTGTAATAGATGACATTTATAACTGCATGTTATTACACCGTTAGGCTTCCACCATCGGACCACGTGGGGATTAAATAAAACAGTTTAAGACAACCAAGAGAAAGTAAGAAAATATTATTTAAACTTACCTTAAAGAAAGCGAAGGAATTAGGAAGCTATATACATATACGAATAGGCCTTTTATAATGGTTAATAAAAAAGGAAAGGAATAACATTTTTATTAACAAAACAATTTATTTAATATTTGAAACATTTTAAAGAGTTCTTAGATTCGTACTTGTAAGTGTATATATGCGAGCATGTGAATGTCTTTTGTGTGGCTAATTTGTAATTGATCATGTGTGAAGAAATGTTCGTCAAATTGAAAGATTGTGAATAGAAAGATTACCTTTTTCTCCCCCCCCCCTTCTCGGCCGAGGCCGCCGGTGGGGGGGGGGTTGTCGACGAGAGTTCTTTGTGTGCGTCCGCCCAGAACGCTGAAGGCAAAAAGAGGGTGAGGAAAGGGAACACGTGTTCTTTTATCGACTTCACATCACGCGTGGTCAAGCTGGCCGAAATCCTTCGGCCAACGTGATTCTGCGAGACTTCCCGAGTTTCCCCCTTCAGAGGCGAAGAAGGGTTAAACAAAGAAAGAAAGGGAGAGAGTAAGAGAGAGTACCCTAATTGTGGTGTTCACCACAGATGGACGCCACCAGTCCTCGCCAGCTCTAGATATGGTTCATAATAGATAACTCCCATGTATTACCCCCATGTAGTATACCCTCATGTATCTATAAAATTGACACAATAAAAGACAACTCATATTCGAGTATGCTTTACCTATAGATCAAAAAGCTAAACATTGCTTTTTTCTCTTTCACGACTTCCCTTCACCCAAAAAGGAGAAAGTCATTCTTGCGTGAACGGTCTTATGAGAACAGAATCGATATTACACTACCCCCCCCCCATAAAAGATATTCTGACTAAGTCGAGTCTTGGGGATTTTTCAGAATTCCGCCTTACACACCCTTAAAAACGAAGGAGGTAATTCCTGGGAGGACAGTCTTAAGATAACAAAACCGATACTACACTATACCGCCCATTAAAAAATATTCCAATTTAATCATTTTTTTTTCATTTAAAATTGCCTAGTCACAAAAAATATTTTTATGGTTCCGTGGCCTTTTGGCTAAGATCAAAGTGTAGTATCTGTTCGACATATCAGCGATATTTGACACTTTACTAAAGCCGGAAGTAAATTATCTCCCTTGAAAATTAAATTCTAAATAAATTTTTAAACGCTATCATTTAAAAAATAAAATCTCTCTATCTTATGTTATTTATAATTATAATAATAGTACTATCGAATCCAATCATCTTTGTAGGTCAGTAAACGGTAGCAATATGTATTTTCTCTCCGTAAATGTGAAAAATACTATTTACAAAATAATTGTTTAGCGAAGAGTATACTCTAATCAATCTAGAATATACACGACTGTAAATTGACAAAAAATAATATATTGTGGAAACCAGCTAAGATTTTTTTTCATTTATAATCATAAACAGGAATTTAACACCAAAATATATAGATATAACAAAGCAGTGATGAATTATTTTTTTGAGCTCAAAGAAAGTTTCAACAATTAAATTGGCTGGAACGTGTACATACTTAGATGATCTATGTAGATCACGTGTTAGTGAAAAATTAGAAATGTTAACGTTTGAAGATGTAAAAATGGTTAAATCGAAAAGATCTATCTATGAACCATGGATGCAGAACCAATTTCACTCTTGATTAGTCACTTATATAAAAGAATTCACCTGTTTGAACCTACTCAAAAATACACCTTTTAGTAGCAAATGAAAGGGGAAATAAGTATATAGGGAATAAATGTGTGTAAGTCCATGGCAAGGCAATGAACTAAGACCATTGATAGGTGGGGGTGGGGTGGTAGTAGTAGATATCAACATAAGCTGCTTATAAAAATGAAATTAAAGTGTTAATCATCGCATAACTCATCGCAAATCGCTGTGTAGTTTTACACAGGCATATTTTCATTAACCTCTCTCTCCTCTCGCTATCTCTTTCACATATATATAAATATATATATATATATATATATATATATATGATAATTTTATTTACACAGACATGTACAAAATCTGCGACACTGGCATGTCGATGTTATCGATCAACAGTTACTATAAACTGAGATCTCATCAGGCAGAGTTAGAATCCGATCTTAACCTCAGATCATATTTGGAGAGAAATATGATCTGAGGTTAAAATCGGATTCTAACTCTGCCTGATGAGATCTCAGTTTATAGTAACTGTTGATCGATAACATCGACATGCCAGTGTCGCAGATTTTGTACATGTCTGTGTAAATAAAATTATCATATAAAACTCTATTTTGATATTGAGCACTTTTTATAAACCCGGTTAAAATTCTCTGGAGTACCACCCTGTGGATATTTTTCACCTGGATTATTACCATTATATATATATATATATATATATATATATATATATATATATATATATATATATATATATATATATATATATATATGGTCTAGACCTGATTAGCCTCATTCCCCCCGAAGATGGACCCAGATGGGTCCGAAAGTACTTGGGAGACAAATCCAAACTATGACAAATTCATCAGCCAATTCCCCTCCGAAACTAAGATCCTAATTCGGACTATTGAAAGGATCTACCAAAGTATATCTACACATGAGTTGTCTCTTATATTAAAAAATATTTGCCTGCAAGAGAAGATGCTGCCTATATATATATATATATATATATATATATATATATATATATATATATATATATATATATATATATATATATATATATATATATATATATATATATATATTGGTTCAAATAAAGGGTAAGTGAATCGAAATTATCAGAGAAATAAAATGTTTTTCATAAGTATTAAATCGAGGAGGGCAATCTTATCGTCTGTCTATTCTATTTTCCCTTTGAACCCTTAAAAAGTCATAAATGAAGCAATGTTATATTCTGTTGGACCGACGCCGGATAAAACACACACCCCTACCTTTGCACTTAAGAGATACAAAAATGTGTACCATTAGTGACACCCCATCCCGTCTTGAACCTAGCCGAGAGGAAGTCAGACGATACATCCGGGCGACTGTCAACATTTACGAACGCATTGACCTCACATCAAAGAGGCAAAGTATCGTCGACTTTTAACTCTTATTTTCGGTTAGCGACAACCTCTCTCCCAAAGGATTACCTTTAGTCGAAGGGAAGTTTCGTTAGCCAAACATCTAGTGTCATCTCTTAACATTCACGAAAACCTTGACCCCAAATCAGTGCAAAGTACAATCGCCTGGTAACTCAAAAAAACTTTCAACACACCCACCTCCCCGCCTACGCTGCTCAGCAGAGAATAGATATAAAAAAGGAGTTAGCGAATCTACCAATGAGTTCCTGTCAATCGAAGAGTGAGCTGTTGCCGGTTGAGAAAACCAGTCATCATCAGTGTATGCACTGTGAGCTATAAAAAGGAAGAAGAAGAAAAAGACGAAGAAAAGGAAGAAACGAACGAAGCAGAGAAAGAATTTAACTCCACAAACGAGGCGATGCCCCGAGACTTTCTTCTATGACGAAAGTTAATTTGTCGAAAACAAAGGCCTTTCGAAATTGCATCACCTAACCTGCCGTTGATTGTAAATATATCACACTAACGGCTATTTGAAACTTCTATGATTACACCCGTATATATATGATTCCTGAACACTCATATCTTGATATCTGCTGATGACTTTTCCATCCAGAGATCAGTGTGTATTTTGGATGAGCGAGACTTGTGACATTCCTTGACAATTGAACTTTTCAATATGTATCCCTTCTCTTACTATTCTATAAATAAATATTGTTTGAATCTTAACTTGGTGTTTGAGTCGTCTTTTACCCGCTCGTTATTCTTCCTTATTTTCTATGTGATGTCTTGAACTGGAGAACCCCCTTCCCCCTGTATTCTGTTGATAATATTGAGCCCTAGGGACCTACGAGCCACTTCTGCACATTTTTACCTTTTTCTATATTTATCATTGTCACGCACTCGCCGCCGTGGTACCGACGGATGCAGGCTGTTTGTGACAATGTATATTATTCGTTACCGAAAATCAGTACAGCATTATTAGGCTCTTAATTTTGATTTTAATTTTGATTTTAATTTTGATTTTAATTTTGATTTTCTCAATTAATTCAGCACTCTGCTGAGATTGTTCCTACCATTTTACAAAAGAAGTTATGTCGTAATTTTCTTTTAGGTCCAAAGTACTTTCTGACCCATCTGGGTCCATCTTCAAGTAAAGACCTGGAGTGAGTTTATAGTTAATTTTGGCGGGAAAATTTAAATACGAAACTATATTTATTTAGTATTATAAACATTTAAGTATATTAGTACTAGTGTTAAAAGTAATCCTGTTAATAGCCGGTATATATATATATATATATATATATATATATATATATATATATATATATATATATATATATATATATATATATATATATGATGGACTCTCCCGTCGATTTCGACGTATGAGTGCCCCACCAGGGGCTGCCCGCGCGTGAATTTGTAATTGCAAGGGTTGCGCAATCCCTAACAACCGCTCTCCTGAGTCGGCATTGCTTGATTCCAATGGCAAGTAGTAATACAGGACGACTGGAAACAATGCCGAGATAAGCAGAGAGCACATACAGCACCTGGTATTCCCAAATGGGCACCCATTTAGTACTGGCCAGGCTCGACGCCCCTTAACTTCGGTGATCTAACGGGAACCGGTGTGTCAATGTGATTGTGCCGTATATATATATATATATATATGTGTGTGTGTGTGTGTGTGTGTGTGTGTGTGTGTGTGTGTGTGTGTGTGTGTGTGTGTGTGCATTAAAGACGATCAGAACAAAATCGGTACCGTCGGTTTCTAATCGAAACAAAGGGGACCTATAGTTGGTCTCCTATGCCGGACTTTCTTCAACCTCTGTTTATGTTTGTCTCCCCAGAAAATGGCGGCTCGCGTGCTGTGTGACTCTTCTACGATATTTCAACCCACAACTTTATTTTAATCTTTGTTATTCTTTTTACTAATTACGCTTTTAAAAAAAAAACTTTCTTAATAATCGAGCACTGTGCTGGTGCTATCTCCTTAGACACACACACATATATATATATATGTAAGTTTTTGAAAGGCTGTGGGCAATGCAAGTTCCGGGTAAGTTGTAAGGAACAACAACAATAACAATAAATCGAATACGAAATATGACTTACTATTTATTATAAAAAATAAAAAATAAATAAATAAATAAATAAATAGTAAGTCATATTTCGTATTCGATTTATTGTTATTATTTTTGTTCCTTACAACTTGCATCTTACCCGAAACTTGCATTGCCCACAGCCTTTCAAAAACTTACTACTACTATACCCAGCAATGCTTCAAGCAAACTACCATTCTCTACTATATATATATATATATATATATATATATATATATATATATATATATATATATGTAAAAATAAAAATGGAATAAAGAATAAGCAATTCAACAACTAACAAAAATAAACGCAAAAACTCATGTTGTAAAGTTCCACCGAGATATTTCGGCCGTAGATACGACCATTTTCGATTAGTTAATAAACTTTATTTCAAAACGGAAAAGTTTTCAAATTTATACAGAGAATGCGATTGGAAGAAAATGTCACGTGTAGAGAACAACAAAACGGGGAGAAAAAGGAATGAGAGGAATGTTATGAAAAGAGAAAGAAAAAGAAGATGAAGAAGAGGAAGAAGAAAGAGATACCAATCAACCAGTATCTTTAGAACGTCAGTTGAAGAAGAAGAAACGAAGAAGAAGAGAAAGCGAGAGCAAACGTGAGAAAGGGTAAATCGACATGTCGTTGTCGAAAACTATTGAAGAAGAAAAAAAAAAGAGAGAGAGAGAGAAAATATATATATATATTAGAGTAAGTTGAGACAAATAAATTTATAACATTATTTATTTCAGTTCTAAGAAGTCAACATCAACAATGATTCAGTGTAAGACTGTTTCTAAAAGGATCAGGAATTTTTACATTTTTAAATTATCTACTTTTTAATTCTAATGGGTCACTTCTTAATTGGTCACTTCTTAATTGGTCACTTCTTAATTGGTCACTTCTTAAGCGCCTTTATCAAAAGATCAAAAAGAGAAGTCAAACAAACATTTTCTTCTGATTCAAACAATATATAAAATTATTGCAGGTAAAAAGAAAAACACATAAACATAGATGCATACTACTTCTACAAACAAAACTACTACTACTACTAATAATAAAAATAATAATAATCATAATAATAATCATAATAATAATAATAATAATAATAATAATAATAATAATAATAATAATAATAATAATAATAATAATAATAATGGTTGAGGAGGGAAAGTGCAAACCAGACCTCCACTGGAAGAGCGCGGACAGCTCTGGGACCTTGGGGAGGCTTGTTGCCACTCGGGCCCCAGAGGGGACCAATGGCCCTTATCAGCGGGAAATCGGTGGTAGGTGGCTGTTGCGATACCACAAGGTCATCAGCGGTGATGACCGAAAAGAGGTGGAGCATACTGGAAGTCTGAGGAGACTTGTTGTCACTCAGACTCCAGGGAATAACATAGGTTGTTGGAAGTGGGCGATCACTGACGATGACCAGTGTGATAACTCCTAGTGAGTAAATAATAATAATAACTAGCAGGACCCGTGGATATTCCACGGTGTAATCTACATTGGCGAATGAGCATAACAGGTGTATAAGCTGGCTTCCGTAGAAAAGGGTTGAAGAGAGTGACTTCGGATGCCTGAAAGTGATACAATTTTTTTTTATTCATATTAATTTCAGACTTTTCTTTTTTCATATTAATTTCAGACTTTAATTTCATCCTATTCTAATATTTAACATAATACAGACTATTTGAGAAATAATTTATTTGATTGTTTTCAAAACTTTAAAAAAATTTTCATTGAAAAAAAACAACTAAATACAATTTTTTTTTTTTCAAGAAATAATTTTTTTGACCAAATATTTTATTAAACGTCATAATAATAGCGTATCCAATACAGTATATTGCCGAAGAAATTTGTTTTCATTCGGCGGCGCCACAGAAATTCCTGTAGGTGACCATCGAAGTTTTCCGGGCTAGTACCGCTCATCAGTCCGTGGCGTGCCAACCACTTTATTGTGCTAAAATTATTAGTCGTTTTTAGTTAATTATTAGAAAAGTCTGAAATTAATATGAAGAAAAGGAAAGTCTGAAATTAATATGAAAAAAAGAAAAGTCTGAAATTAATATGAAAAAAAAAATGTTGTATCACTTTCAGGCATCCGTAGACACTTTCTTCAACCCTTTTCCACCGGAAGCCAGCTTATACACCTGTTATGCCCATTCGCCTCTACATTAATCTGTATGGTTGTCTATTTCAGCTCGGCTGCTGCACCCCTATCGTACAAAGAAGCACACCCCTATTGTACAAAAAAAGCAAAAGTTTAATCGAAACGCTGCCACGCCCCTATTGTAAAAGAGAATTGTCAATTTAGAGACGCGCCCATATTGTCCAAAAGCATCGGAGTATAAGTATTAACCGAAATAAAAATAAATAATGACGATGCCCCCACCTGCTACCTTCTCACAATGTCGTCTCCACCTCCAACACTCAACCAGCAGCTAGTGAGCGGGTTCATTGAATGGTTTAATTGAGTTAATTGGAAAGAGTTTCATAAGTTCAGTCAGTTAGCTCAGTCGTTGATGACTAAGACTGCAGACCTCAAGTTCGCGGTTTCAATTCACAGTTTCGGCGTCAAGTTTTTTATTTTGAATTTATGTCAAAGCGTGACACAGGTAGGTAGACGCTCGCTTATTAATGTCTAGAAGAGATTGCAGAACTCGTGAAAATTTCAGTTTCTCACAATATGCTTAAATACAGTAATTGGTTTGGAAAGTGAAATATTTCACAGTATAAGTATTATAGGCTTGTATTCACAAAAATTAAAGTTTAATAAATCACACTTCACATCTTATATGAGGTAAATTATAAGTAGGTAAATGATGTAAACATGTATCAGTTGTTGTCAACTTATTTGTTATGATTTTCCTTATATAGTGAAATATATATATATACATAAAATAATCTGTAATATACCTATAACACAATAAAAGTAAAAGAAAATCACAATAGCAAAAGGAAATTAAAGTTTACATTGCCAATGTTTCCTGTCTTTAACATAAATTATGAAATTTCTTTATAGACAATATTTCTAGTGAAAAAAATTCCCTTTTTGCTGCCATGAGTATAATCATTCTGAGAGTTCATCCGAATTCTCACACTGTTCATTGCTCTTGCTCTTGAAAATGCAACATAGAGCTGCCCATGAGTAAAGCATGGCTGTGGCAAATGAATGCCAACTCTGTCAAATGTTTGTCCCTGTGCCTTATTGATTGTCATGGAATATGATAGGCGCACTGGGAATTGAGTCCGATGGAGAGTGAAGGGTAAGTTTGCATCACTTGGAGTAAGTTTGATTCTCGGAACCAGCACTTTCTCATGGGAATGTGAACCGCTTATTATCATAGCTTCAATGCAGTTGTCGTGTAGTTGTACAACTTCCAAGCGAGTTCCATTACATAAGCCTTGTGAAATAGCGAGGTTTCTGAGCAACATAACAATCGATCCAACTTTGAGATTAAGCCGATGTGGTGGCATGCCAGAAGGTGTAAGTGAATTAATAAACTCCATGGGATAATTCTGGCCTTCTTCCTCAGTATCATAAGATACAGAGTCCGTACTTAAATATGTTCTAGAATCTGTGGGCAATCTACTTAAAACCTCCTCATTCACACTTAAGCAATCTGAATTCTTAGGTGATAATATCACTCTGTCTCTCATTTCTTCAACTGTACAGTTGTCAAATATTTCAGATACCAAAGAATTGTTGGATATACATGCTGCAGGAATGTCAAGAGTATCAGCTGCAACATTGTCTCAAGTGCTGTCAATTAAGCCATTTCCTAGTTGCAGTAGCCATCGCGAAAACTCGTGTTGATCTGCATTTGCTCTCATGTTTTCTGTGAGTTTCATCTGACGAAATTGTTGCCATAAATAAGAGCGTTTAAGACAAACATCGAGTACAGCTGTTGGTGGAGCTCTGGGAACAACTGGGAGAACTTGTCTAAAATCTCCTCCAAGTAAGATTATTTTTCCACAAAATAAGCGATCGGTATTCATGATGTCTCGTAAACACTTATCAATAGCAGCTAATGCATCGGCTGGTATCATTGAAGCTTCATCAATTATGAAGGCTTTTACATTTTTTAACATGTTAGCTTGTTCAGAGTTTGATGGGACATTGCATACACTTGTCTCACTTAGAGGAACTGGCAACTTGAATATGCTATGGAGAGTCTTTCCACCTTTTAAAAGCGTTGCAGCAATCCCCGTCCATGCAGCAGTGGCCGTTTCAATATTTCTAGCAGTGAGATAATCATAGATCATATTGAACATGAAAGTTTTTCCTGATCTGCCTGGTGCGTCGAGATAAAATAAACGATTAACATTTTCTCCTCTCTCAACTGCTGCTGCTACATCAATGATAGCATCAAAAACTTCTCTTTGTTCATTGTTTAATAAATTTGGATCAAAGATATGGTTTTGAGCACCGTTTTCATTTATAGAGAACTGCCCTACTGGTTCCGGAAGGCCTAATATTGAACAATTCATGCCACTTTCTCTAAAGATAGCATCCATCAAATGCAGGGCAATATTCTCTGAAGTGTGGTTGTTATTGTTTCGCAAAAGATCCTCAATCATGAAATGCTTATTGTCATCCCATAACTGCAATGCATTAAGTGGTTGATTGAAGAGACAAATCATAGCAAACATATTTAGCAGTTGTCGTGGCATTTGATATGTAGCTGCTTCTGAAAGAGTTTCTTGGAGTTCATTGTCACTATCCAGAAGCCTCAATTTAATGCAAGCTTCTTTAAAAGTATGTAATTCTTCTCCTTCAATTGTTCTCAAAGAAGTGAAAGAAGTTGCCCCAGGAATATGAAGGAGTAACATTCGCAAATAAAATTTTTCAGCATTTCGAGGAGTTGCTGAGTACATCCTGGTTACAATATTATTGTAGCGCACTCTACGGGTCCATTTAGTATTCTGTTTGTTGAACACATAGTGCTCAGGGATCTCACAATAGAGATAGTTTCTAGCATTTTCGTCGATTTTGTTTAAATAGAACCAGGTGGTTAAATGCGTATGGCGCTCTTGTGCTCGTGCGGCTGCTTGTTGTTGCTCTCCTGCTCTGTAGTAGACTTGCTGATCATTCGGTAAATGTAATGCCAAACGATACACTGTGTGCGACTTCCCGTGCATTTTGAACTCTGACAGTCACCAGAAAGCTTCAGGTGAAGATACATATCTGCACGATAAGTATTGTCGTATTTCATTATATTCCTGAGCAACCGCTGGTTCATTGTTATCTGCAATGTCATTTCTAATTTCCATCATTGCACAATCGTGTCCCTTGTAAATATATTTAAAAAGATATTTGACACTTTTTACAGAAGAGCAAACCTCAACGTTAATGTGTGCGCGATATTTTTTCAACAGATATTTGTTAAACGGCACTACACATCTGTTATCCACTTGATGTTTGCCCACTTGTACTGTATCTCCATTGTTTCTTCTTCTATAAGCAGGATACCCTGAAACGGTGGAGATGGTCCCATTTTGAAAATGTTTAGGGGATTGTTTCTGACAGTGTCCTTCAGTCATACAAACAGAATTAGGATTCAATGCTCCACAAGGACCATGTATCATAAGTATGCGAACCAATTCCCTCAACTCTGGCTCATCTAGGGGGGAATCTCTGCAGAAACAATGTCATTAATTTGCTCTTTTGTTCTAATTTTATCTTCTGAACGCAGCATGATGAGCATATGACATGTGGAAGTCCTCTTTTTTGGAACTCAATCACATGTATATGCGCAACTGGTACGCCAAGTACGTGTCTTTCTGTAATGTCTATCATCAATTCATTGAGATGAATCTTGAAAATGCGCACTACCAAATCTGGCCTGTATTGAGCTGTTCCAAAAAGACCAAGGTTTTCTGTAATCTCCCAACATTTTGGATTGCAGGTGTATGTTAAAAATAAGTCGGGCTTTCCATATTTGGCAACTATATCCATAGCATCCTGATACGACTGAATGTTGAGGGTAAAATTACTGGAATCCCAGCATCACCATCTTGACCATTTCTTGCTAAGTGGGTCATAAGGCCGGTGTACATGGCAACTCTTAACTGTGCTTGGTTATTTTCAACAAATTTTAACCGACAGCCTTCTACTTTAACATATGCATCTACAATGTATTGCTGCAATAGTTTCCCTGCACGATGAAAGGCACTGAGATTTTCTCTTATAGCCAAGCGATGATTGTAGAATTGTTGCATAGTAACTTTGTTACGAATTCTTGTCTGACGGGGCTGCACATGAGGTATATTAATATGCCATCCTTGCTCGCCCTGTGGAAAAATTAAAGGATACACCATTGGATCTAAATGACAGGAAATGTATGGTATTCATACTTTTTGTTCTTCTATAGGATATACAACAATATCACGCTGGGTTGGTGGGGCTCCATCTTCACCCAAAAATATTGCAGCAACTTCATTATTAGTAGAAGCATTGAATCTTCTTACATCGGGACCTGCAATGAATTGCATAGTAACTTGTCTAGGAGGAAAATTTCCCATTAAAGCTCTTTCTTCCTCTTCAATCTCTATTGTTCTCATATTCTTATATACTGCTGCATAGGGATTATTATTCATTACAATAGATATTTGTTCGAATACAGAATGTAAGCAATTTACATTTGCATTGGAGTTTACACGTACATTATTTGCTTCATCAGTGTCAATGATATAGAGCTGGCCATATCTTCTCTGCTCAGTTTCATTTGGATGAAGAGTGTTGGCATAGTGGTATGTCTGACCTTGCAGTCGAAAGCAATAAGGTCCATTTCCTGGAGGAGGTTTGATATTTGCCCCAAAAGAAGCAAATGCAAAAGCCGAATTATAGTTTCTTATGTTATTTCTGAAATTCACTCCTTCCTGATTGTTAATATCAAACAATAGCCTTAGGTTATCAGGATATTCTTGTAGATCAGGAATTGACACTTTTCCATTATGACAACAATTTAGTGCCTCATGACGAAATCTCAACGCACTACAATATCGACACACAACATTCATTGCGCCAACGTAAAACACATATTCATGATTATCTACATAATTATTTCTTTGTTGCCGCACTGGGTTCCTCCTCATGATAATAGAGTCCAAATTTCATAATAATAGAGTCCAAATTTCATAATAATAGAGTCCAAATTTCATAATAATGGAGTCCAAATTTCATAATAATGGAGTCCAAATTTAATAATAATAGAGTCCAAATTTCATAATAATATAGTCCAAATTTCATGATAATAGAGTCCAAATTTCATAATAATATAGTCCAAATTTCATAATAATATAGTTCAAATTTCATGATAATAGAGTCCAAATTTCATAATAATAGAGTCCAAATTTCATAATAATAGAGTCCAAATTTCATAATAATATAGTCCAAATTTCATAATAATGGAGTCCAAATTTCATAATAATAGAGTCCAAAGAAGTCCGCTCAACAAAGTGGACATGTTGATTTTTGATATTTTTGAAACCTTATTTAATGCTATTATGAATCTTCCATTTCTTATATTTGAAACTCTATGCTTTTATGAAAAAATATTTAGCGTCACTTTTCTTCGTTGAAAGTTTGACATAATTCGTTTCGATATTTTTATACACATTTGATTATAATTATATAAAAATCCTTTTAGTTAATATATTATCTTACACACACACACACACACACACACACATATATATATATATAGTACTCCATATACAGACCGTTTCGCTGTATCACAGCTCTTCAGTGCGGCTAAACCACTCATCCACTTCTGTTGTAAATTGTTATTGTAGAAATAAATAACACATAAAAGTCACTTACAGTTGCAATTCATTGTTTGTTATTATTATTTTATTTTGTTTATTTATGGACATTATTTTAGAAGTATGAGACATATTGTTAAATATATAGTTTGATTTCTTTTTTCTTTTCCAAATGCGCGATTGGAAATTTCCCACAACTCGTGTTGGCTCTTGTAACCCAAAAAATCAGGAAAATCAGTAGAGAAATACCGAATTTTAAAACCGCAACGGAAAGAAGAGAAATAACATCTATTTCTATTTGTTTTTTCAAGCAAACATATTGTAAGCCGTCATATAGTGTTCGATAAATGTACAGGAACTCGTATTTTGGCTTGTAATTTGGCGACTCATTTGTCTTTCCCTTTAAGGTAACCGCCGTAAAGGGAGCTATTAAATAATTATAATAATATTTTTGTAAATTATTTTCGCCATACACATATGTTTGAGGCTTTTATAGACGAACCATCAGTGTAGAGATAGATGTTCAGTTGTTCACACGATTCGAACCCTAGACACGAGTCTCCTTTCAGCTAAAGTCTGAACCCATTAGTCCATGCGGCCAACCTAATAGCCATGCGGAAAGAAGAGAACATTTGCCCGAATGAAAACATGCTACCTAAATACAAACATATCCCCTTTCATTTTGAAAAAAAAAAACATGACATAGGATTTTTCGTATTTTTATTGTTTCTTTTCTCTTTCTGTTGTTGGTTTTAGGTTGTTTATTTTTGTTTGTTTTATTATGATTCGTTGCACAAAATGGTTTTATGTAAATCTTTATGTAAATTTCTCTTATGTGTTATCGTATTTTTATTTTTTTGGATTTGTTTTCTTTGTTGTTATTTTTCATACTGAATATTTTTCCTATCCTATAGGATAGCAATAGCTCTAGTTACAATATCATTAGTTTTATTATAATCATTATTACTATGATATTTATAGATTTTTTTTTCTTCTTCTTCTTCTTCTTCTTCTTCTTCTTCTTCTTCTTATTATTATTATTATTATTATTATTATTATTATTATTATTATAATCATTATTACTATGATATTTATAGATTTTTCTTCTTCTTCTTCTTCTTCTTCTTATTATTATTATTATTATTATTATAATCATTATTACTATGATATTTATAGATTTTTTCTTCTTCTTCTTCTTCTTCTTCTTCTTCTTATTATTATTATTATTATTATTA
This sequence comes from Sepiola atlantica, assembly GCA_963556195.1. Classification (NCBI taxonomy): domain Eukaryota; kingdom Metazoa; phylum Mollusca; class Cephalopoda; order Sepiida; family Sepiolidae; genus Sepiola; species Sepiola atlantica. The sequence continues at coordinate 90,864,839 of OY744537.1, read as the reverse complement.
TTATAATCATTATTACTATGATATTTATAGATTTTTTTTTCTTCTTCTTCTTCTTCTTCTTCTTATTATTATTATTATTATTATTATTATTATTATAATCATTATTACTATGATATTTATAGATTTTTCTTCTTCTTCTTCTTCTTCTTCTTATTATTATTATTATTATTATTATAATCATTATTACTATGATATTTATAGATTTTTTCTTCTTCTTCTTCTTCTTCTTCTTCTTCTTCTTATTATTATTATTATTATTATAATCATTATTACTATGATATTTATAGATTTTTTCTTCTTCTTCTTCTTCTTCTTCTTCTTCTTATTATTATTATTATTATTATTATTATTATTATTATTATTATTATTATTATTATTATAATCATTATTACTATGATATTTATAGATTTTTTCTTCTTCTTCTTCTTCTTCTTCTTATTATTATTATTATTATTATTATTATTATTATTATTATTATTATAATCATTATTACTATGATATTTATAGATTTTTTCTTCTTCTTCTTCTTCTTCTTCTTCTTATTATTTACTCACTAGGAGTTATCACACTGGTCATCGTCAGTGGTCACCCACTGCCGACAACCTGTGGTATTCCCTGGAGTCTGAGTGACAACAAGTCTCCTCAGGCCTCCAGTATGCTCCACCTCTTTTCGTTCATCACCGCTGATGATCTTGCGGTAATCGCAACAGCCACCTACCAACGATTTCTCGCTGATAATGGCCATTGGTCTCCTCTGGGGCCCGAGTGGCAACAAGCCTTCCCAAGGTCCCAGAGCTGTCCGCGCTCTTCCAGTGGAGGTCTGGTTTTGCGCTTTCCCTCCTCGACCCTCTGTCCATAATTTTCGTGGCGTCAGCCTATGCTTGCGCCTCTCTCGTTCGGTTGTATTTTCCCCGGTTCTGTTGTTTTGTGCTTCCATGTGTTTGTTCTCCATTCGTTGCTTATGTGGGTTGGTTTCCGCATTCGAGGACATTTCTCAGGATTGTAGCTGTTTTGATCATTACTGTCCTTTGTATGGTCTCAGTTATCCCTTTGATTCCTATTTCTCCTAGTCTTTTCTCCATGTTTTTGGGGACTGTTCCTAGTGCTCCTATGATTATTGGTGTTATACTGACTTTCTTCATGTTCCATATTCCTTTCAATTCTCTGGCAAGTTCAGTATATTTGCTTCTCTTTTCCGTCTCTTTGATCTTCACTCTGTGGTCTGCTGGAACGGCAAAGTCCACGATTTTGCAGGATTTTTCTTTCTTGTTGATTATTATCATATCCGGTCTCCTTGCTGTTATGGGTTTGTCTGTTTGTACATTCATATCCCATATGATTTTGTGTTTTTCGTTTTCTAGTACAGTTTCTGGTTTGTGTTTGTACCGTTTTCTTGCATATTCGAAATTCAGTTGTTTGCACATTTCCCGGTGTACTTCTTTCCCCATGCTGTCATGTCTGTTCTTGTATTCCCTTTGTGCTAGCTTGCTGCATTCACTTATTATATGATTTATCGTTTCGTCTCTTTGTCCACACAATCTGCATTTGCTGTTTTCCTGGGTTTTATCTATCTTTGCTTTAATAAAGTTTGTCCTAATCGCATTGTTCTGTGCGGCCGTCAGCAGAGATTCCGTTTCTCTGTTCAGGTTTCCTTTTCTTAGCCATGCCCAGCTGTTTTCATTGGCTTCATCGCTTGTGAGTCTTATAAAGCGTCCATGTAGTTGTTTTTCTTCCCACTTTTCCTTTCTTGTCTTTTTGTTTCTGGGTTCAGTGCTTCCGGGGTTGTTTGTTGGGCTGGTGTCTCTTGCTGTGGTGATCAGTCTTTCCGTGTTCTGGGTTACATATTTCTCCAGCTCTTTTTTGGTGTCTTCCACACAGTCTTCTATACTTACCAGTCCTCTACCTCCTTCATTTCTTCTCACGTAGAGTCTGTCCGTGTCGTCTTTTGGGTGCAAAGCATTGTGCATAGTCATTAGTTTTCTTGTTCTTTGGTCAAGGTGCCTGAGTTCTTCTTTGGTCCAGCCTATGAATGGTCCAGAGTATCTTATTAGTGATACAGCCCATGTGTTTATCCCTTTTACTAGGTTTCTGCTATATAGTTTAGTTTCTAAGAGTTTCCTTGTTCTTCGTAGATATTCTTTTCCAATCTTCTCTTTCATTTCTGTATATTTGATTGTGTCTGCTTCCAGAACTCCCAGGTATTTGTAGCTATCTTGTTCTCCTAGCGCCCTCATCTCCTCTTGGTTGGGGAGTTCTATACCTTCTGTCGTCTCCAGTTTTCCTTTTTTGATCTCTAGCAGTGCACATTTTTCTATTCCAAACTCCATTTGGATATCCTGGCTGAATATCCTGGTTGTGTTTATCAGCTTTTCCAGTTCTTTTTTGTTTTTTGCAAACAGTTTAAGGTCATCCATGTACATCAAGTGGTTTATTCTTTGTTCTGTATCCGTAAACCTGTATCCGGCATCACACTTTCTGAGTATGTAGTTGAGTGGCATCATGGCTATTATAAACAGTAGTGGTGATAGGGAGTCTCCTTGAAAAATGCCTCTCTGTATTTTTATCTCAGACAGGTATTGTCCTCCGGCTGTCAGTTTTAGTCTCCATGTTTCCATCGCTTTCTGGATGAGATTAATAATCCTGTCTGGTATCTTGTATATCTTTAAGCATTCAATTATCCATGTTTGGGGGATTCTGTCGTAGGCTTTCTTGTAGTCAATCCATGCCATGGTTATGTTCTTTTGTCTTCTCTTCACCTCCTTCAGGGTCTTTTGATCAATGTATAGTAGATCATGTGCCCCTCTTTGTCCTTTCCGGCATCCCTTTTGTTCCTCGGGGAGCAGTCCACGATTGTCCAGGGATTGGTAGATTTGTTCTCTCAGTTGTGCTGTGAGAATTTTCCACATTATTGGTAGACATGTTATCGGTCTGTAGTTGCCGGGGGTCGTTCCCTTTTTGGGGTCTTTTTGTATTAGTGTTGTTCTTCCTTCCGTCATCCATTCTGGTACGTCTGTTTTATGGATACATCCGCTCAGTTTCTGCGCTATTCTTTCATGCAGGGTCGTGAATTTTTTAAACCAGTATGCATGTATTCCATCGTGGCCTGGTGCTCTCCAGTTTGCCATTTTTTTTAGGGTTTTCTTGATTGTTTCTTTGTTGATTTCTGTTTCGGTTCCTTCTTCGATTTCCTGCAGTTCATCTCTCATGTTTTTCAACCATTGGGCATTCTTGTTGTGCTTTTTTGGTACTTCCCATATCTTGCTCCAGAATTGTTTTGTTTCTGTTGGGTTCGGTAACTCTGTTGTTGTTTTTTCTCCATTTACGTTTTTGTAGAACTGGCTTTCATTGTTTTCAAAGGTCCTGTTCTGTTTGCTCTGTTCTGATTTGTACCTGTATCGTCTCAGTCTTCCTTCTATTGCTGCTATCCTTTGTTTTATTTCTTCATGTTTCTCATTTAGTTTTTCCTTGCGTTTCTGATTTTTGCTTCTTAATCGTTTCATGTCCTCCTTCCTTCTGTTCACGGTTTTAGCTTCTTTCCGAAGTTTGGTGATCTGGGTTTCCAGTCTGATTTCCCATCCAGGTTTTGTCGGTCCTCTCTTTTGTCCATTCTCTTCGTTTCTTAGTTTCATACTTACCAATTTTGCCCCAGCATATATCAGGTTGTTTAGGTCTGTAATAGTTCTTATTATTATTATTATTATTATTATTATTATTATTATTATTATTATTATAATCATTATTACTATGATATTTATAGATTTTTTCTTCTTCTTCTTCTTCTTCTTCTTCTTCTTCTTCTTATTATTATTATTATTATTATTATTATTATTATTATTATTATAATCATTATTACTATGATATTTATAGATTTTTTCTTCTTCTTCTTCTTCTTCTTCTTCTTCTTCTTATTATTATTATTATTATTATTATTATTATTATTATTATTATTATAATCATTATTACTATGATATTTATAGATTTTTTCTTCTTCTTCTTCTTCTTCTTCTTCTTCTTCTTATTATTATTATTATTATTATTATTATTATTATTATTATTATTATTATAATCATTATTACTATGATATTTATAGATTTTTTCTTCTTCTTCTTCTTCTTCTTCTTCTTCTTCTTCTTCTTCTTATTATTATTATTATTATTATTATTATTATTATTATTATTATTATTATTATTATTATTATTATTATTTACTCACTAAGAGTTATCACACTGGTCATCGTCAGTGATCGCCCACTGCCAACAACCTGTTATTATTATTATTTACTCACTAGGAGTTATCACACTGGTCATCGTCAGTGGTCGCCCACTGCCGACAACCTGTGGTATTCCCTGGAGTCCGAGTGACAACAAGTCTCCTCAGGCCTCCAGTATGCTCCACCTCTTTTCGTTCATCACCGCTGATGACCTTGTGGTAATCGCAACAGCCACCTACCAACGATTTCCCGCTGATAAGGGCCATCGGTCCCCTCTGGGGCCCGAGTGGCAACAAGCCTTCCCAAGGTCCCAGAGCTGTCCGCGCTCTTCCAGTGGAGGTCTGGTTTGCGCTTTCCCTCCTCGACCCTCTGTCCATAATTTTTGTGGCGTCAGCCTATGCTTGCGCCTCATTCGTGCGGTTGTATTTTCCCCGGTTCTGTTGTTTTGTTCTCCATTCGTTGCTTATGTGGGTTGGTTTCCGCATTCGAGGACATTTCTCAGGATTGTAGCTGTTTTGATCATTACTGTCCTTTGTATGGTCTCAGTTATTATTATTATTATAGCTCATGCCCTAATCTATTCTATCTATCTAATATATAAAGTAGAGACGATTTTTCCCCTGTACCTTCTCGGAGTATAGGAAAATAACCACATGCATCACAGGCTACAAAACTCACCACTATACTACACTTATTCACTCGAGCGCGTTTTAGTAAATTTGTTATTATTTTTTTCTACCTAACACTAAATATTACATTTGGCCCACCATCAATGTCTCTCCGAAAAACCAACTCCATATAGGTGGTAGCAAAAACTTTTTCCCCTAACAATTCTGTACTGTCACTCTACTCATCGACACCGGGAATTAATACACACAGTTTAATTTTCACAAAACACGGTTCTTATTTATTATTTTCCTGGTATTAATTTACTACATAATATAAAGCAATACGCAAAGACTTAATGACCCCTCCCTTTCAATCCGATTATTTTCCGCGAATATCAGATTACGTTATTTCTAATTCTACCTATGACTTCTACATTTATATTCATTCCGGAATTAAGCGAATGAAATTAACGAACACTGTTCCTGCAACATTTATTCATTAAACATGGCGGCTACAATTTCTTGATCGAATCGACTTCCTATTTAATTCAATAAGCACCAAGATACTGGTAGATACATTTACATTTTCAAAATCATACACCTTTAACACGCATATTATAGAAAACTTGCCAAAATGTTGCTTAACGTCCGTTCAAAAAAGAAACAACAACAAAAAAATAATACTGGCCCTCTCTACAACCAAAAGAAAGGAAATAAATGGTTTTAATGTTTTAAGAAATACCAATGATACCCTACGTTTTAAGCAGTTGATGTAATTAAATAGACAATGCCCTAAAAAAACGCCAAAATAAAAAACAAAACATAGTTTTCAGTTTTAAGCAACACAGAAAAGTACTTTTTAACCAGTTGATTAAAAAAAATAAATGCAAAAAATAAATAATAAAATTGTATTTATTGCCACTTGTTGGGAATTGTTTCCTAAAAATAAATTTTAAAAACATTTTTTTTATTAACAGTGATTGCACTGTGTTGTGTTCGTTTTTTTTGTTATTTGCAATGTTTCTTGAAAATAAAACTTAAAAGTTATCGTCTGCTAGCGTTCGCGTTGGCACCGCTCGTTATATTCACTGTTATTCTAAATATATTTCAAGAACAGGTATTGGATTTTTTTATATACGTAGAAGTATTTGAAGCACAGAAATTCATAGAAGTTACCTTTGTTTTTGATAATGTTTCATTGTGAAATGAAAATATTTCACATTTCTGTCTCTCTCGTCGTTCAAATGTTTAACCGAAGAAAAAGAGCATAAACGGTTTACTTTACTCTCCCAACGTCGTCTCCTCCTCCTTCCACAATATCCTCCTCCTTCCACGTTAAGGCGACAGTAGTGAGCGGGTTCAGGTGATGGTAAATTTTGATCAATTAAACAACTTCAGTTCCTTAGCTCAGTGGTAAAGTCGGCGCTTTTCAACTAGATGTTGCGGTTTCGATTCCAAGTCTCTCCGTCCAATTTATTTGTTGTTTATTATTTATTTATTTATTTAGGAGCGTGACACACGTTCGTACACCTTAAACTTTAATGAATGACTCTAATGTCATGTTAAACTTTAATAAATGTGTAAAATTACATGTTAAACTTTAATGAATGACTCTAATAACATCTTATACTTTAATTAATGGTTTTAATCACATGTAAAACTTTAATAAATCACTTTAATTACATGTTATACTTTAATGAATGATATTATTTACATGTTATATTTTAATAAATGACCTTAATTATGTGGTATACTTTAATGAATGACTCTCATTACATGTTAAACTTTAATTAATGACTCTAATTACATGTTTAACTCTAATGAATGACTTGAACTACATGTTAAACTTTAATGAATGACTTCAATTAAATGTTAAACTTTAATGAATGACTCATTTACATGTTAAACTTTAATGAATGACTCATTTACATGTTAAACTTTAATGAATGACTCTAATTACACGTTAAAAGTTAATGAATGAGACTAATTACATGTTAACCTTTAATGAATGACTCCAATTATATTTTAAACTTGAATGAATGTCACTAATTACATGTTAGACTTAAATGAATGACTCTAAGAACATGTCATACTCTAATGAATGACCCTAATTACATGTTAAACTTTGATGAATGACTCTAATTAAATGTTTAACTTTAATAAATGACTAATTAAATGTTAAACTTTAATGAATGACTCTCATTACATGTTAAACTTTAATGAATGACTCTAATTACATGTTAAACTTTAATGAATGACTCTCATTACATGTTAAACTTTAATGAATGACTTTAATTACATGTTAAACTTTAATGAATGACTCTAATCACATGTTTAAGTATTCCTGAGTTTAGGGATTGAGTTATAGTTAGAAAAATTTATTTTACTTTTTTTAATTTGCTGTAAATTGTTCATAATTTAACAAGTCACCGATCTCTCACTTTGCTTGTATTTCTCTCACCTTCATTCAATCGTCTTAAATAGTGTTTGATTACTCTGTGAGTATGTGAGTATGTGAGATGGCGGACACTCTCTTTACAGCTTATTTACATACACATATGCAAATTAGATAGCATATGAATGAGTCGCGTTATATGAACCATAACGATAATATAAAAGTACTTATTATTTTTAGTTATACAAGAATAATTTCTTAACAGATATGACGTCATAGTTTATTAAGTTTGTCCTGTTTCTCCCACTAACCGTGAGATGAGAACGCTATATGTCAAGTTAATTCAGCTTCACGCTGCTATTGCATCAGCCTATTATTTGAGATGAAACAACTGCTGCTGATGGATATGCGATCTAAGTCGTAAGGGTTACTAATGTGCATATTGATTTACAAAAAGACATTTTATTAAGTAACTATTATTTTATTGTTTTTTTTTATTATTTATTTAATGATTGTTTGGTTTGGTTTGGTAGTTTGGTTTTACGGCATATCAACCCTTTTCGGGTTATTTAATGCCGAATCTGGTCATTATAGTAAAAGATTTATGCTTCAAGTTCTAAAAATAAAATAAAAAAGGGGAGGGAGAAAGGGAGAGGGGCTGTTGTTTTTGTTTTTGGTTTTGTAGAACATAATTAAGTTTTACAAAAAAAAAAAAAAAAAAAAAAAAAAAAAAAACGTCAATGTAGGTGAATTTCGTCTCAGGGAGCCACAGGGCAGCCTGATCTGGTATCACCAGTAATGATTGTTTTGATTTTGATATAACAAATAATTCCGTTTAGAAATATTGCCTTATTTCGTGCACAAATGTTTAGCATGTGTGTTAAAATGTTTCTTTTCTGCCAAGATTCGATTGATTTCTAAATTGTAATTTTAAAACAAACTTCCCTTACACATCATCGCCCAAGCGAATTTATTCCTTCTTTTCTTTTCTTTACGGTCATTTTTAACAGATAAATTAACGTCTGTCAAAATGAGCAAAATATTAACTTTTATTTATAAATCGAAACAATGTGTTTCTTTATTCGTAACAAAGTTAGTAATGTAATGTTTATTTAAAATGTTGTTTCAGGTATTTCAAGCAGCAAACAGTTTGAAGTGATAGCGAGCGGTGAATCTAGCTGGTGTATATATATATATATATATATATATATATATATATATATATATATATATATATATTTTAAAGAAAGAAAGATGAAGATAAAAAATTGTACAAAATTACATAAAGTTACATAAATTAATACAAATTTTATTACATCGAAAGTTCAGATGCAAGGAGTTACATTAATCCTTAAAACATGGTTTTTCAAAGATAAAACTCTTCTCGTCCCCAACCTTTTTTGTTTTTTTATTCTTCAATTTTTCAAAGTGAAATGGAACTAGGTAATATTTAATTGTTATAAATACCATATTACCAGATTTTATCCTCTGACGAGAAGAGTTTTATCTTTGAAAAACCATGGCTTAAGGATTATTGTAACTCCTGTCATCTGAACTTTCGATGTAATAAAATTTGTATTAATTTATGTAACTTTATGTAATTTTGTACAATTTTTTATCTTCATCTTTCTTTCTTTAAAATTGATTGCTCTACTCAACATATTGAGCTTTATTTTATCGAGATAGATCACTCTACAATATTTCACTTATCGTTAATTCTATTATCATTAGTATATATATATATATATATATATATAGATTTAGATTTTTCACTTATAAAATAGATCATTCAGTGAAGACCGGGGTTGTTCCAATAAAAAACAAGCTCGATGATACTCGATTACAGAGTACAGAGCATTTATATGTGATTTTATGAAGGCTTACCAAAGCATTCCTTTCAAGACACCAATGATCACCATTAAAGATATTTTTTCTTACAAATACTATTTATTCAAATTAAATTTGAATAAATAGTATTTGTAAGAAAAAATATCTTTAATGGTGATCATTGGTGTTTTGAAAGGAATGCTTTGGTAAGCCTTCATAAAATCACATATATATATATATATATATAATGAAGCTTGTTGTGCAATAACATTTTGCGGCTTCGGATATTGTGAGCCAGTTAAACTGCCTAATAATCAAAATCGTTAAAAATATGTTACCAGTTTTAATGTCTTTTGCCCGACTTACTGAGGCAAAACAAAACAAAAAAAGAAAGGAAGAAAATGATATCCAAATCATACAAAGAAATTTGAGGTACTGACCCAGTTTATGGTGTGAACATTTTTCGTCTTGTTCCTCAGTGAATAAGTAAAGAAGTCGGGTGTTCGGCCTGAAAATACAGTTAGCCACCCTGCGTAATTGAAATTGCTTTTGTGTAACAGATACAAAAGAGGAGTATTACGTATTTCGCGTTCATTTGTTTTTGGACTTGTCTGCTTATGCTTTTTACCTTTAACTTTGTTTCGCTCGTTGTCCCCCATCACTTTTTGGTCCTTTCTCTTAATTCGTGTACATTTATGGAAAGATAATGAACGAGTATATGCCATTAAAAACATTAGTTTGCAATAAAATTCATAGGATGTCTTACAAAAGGTTAACATAAATTGAGTTTTGCTACTTTTAATGACAAAATAGTCATGAAATGTTGATAAAACAATCTGTGCCAGCCACGGTCTACTGTTAGCTTCATAACATTGTCAGAAATAACGGTTCTTGTTCTTTAAAAGTCTGAAAAAAAATGTTTTTCTGTCTTCTCATAATAGAGAGGTAATTAAGGGGCAATAACTCTATTCAACTGCTGATATTACATCGAAAGTAATTATCTGGAAATTAATTATTAATAGATGAACGTAAAAGAATACAATAATGGTACATTTTAGAATTTATTTTGATTAAATTTGATTTTAGTAATGAATGAAATCACTGAACGAAATTCAGCAAGGAAAATTTAAATAGTTTTTTGATGGCACATATTATGCCCACAACTGCAGGTTTCTTTGCCAGAAATAAGCCCATGGGCTTGCAAGAAATCAATTTGTTTCGCTTTTTCGGAAGTAAAATACAGCACATCTTCAAACTTGAACAAATTCAAATCCATTATCGCAATTTAATATAAAATCAAAGTTGTCAGATAATACAGAGAAAATCAGACTCAAAATTCCAATTCAGAGTTATTGCCCCTTAATTACCTCTCTATTATGATAGGACAGAAAAAAAAAATTTTCAGAACCGAAATAACGTTTACTTTTCATGGTTTTCCTCCAAGTCTCCAACTTAAAATTGATAATTTATTTCGGTTCTTGTTCCTTAAAAGTCTGAAAAAAATTTTTGCCTGAGTTTCCACCTTGGGCTTTTTTATTATTTTTTTATTATTGAAAATTAATGTAAGAACTGAAGACAAATTTGATCTTGATATATGGAGAAAAAAAAAAGGCTGAAACTTGTGACAATTCAATTTAGCACCCATCCACTTTTAAATTTGAATATCAGATCAAATAAACATGTCTGTCAGTGATATGTTAATGTTTCGTCGAGACTAAAGCGGAAAAACATAATCAACAATAAATGTAAAAATGTATGTAGAAGGACAAATGAAATATTTACTTACATTAATTATTTCTCGCATTCATTTATAATCAGTTTAAAAGAAAACAATTCAATTTGAAAGAAAATATATATATAATTTTGGTTATCCGGACTACTTTTCTCATCTTGAGTGTTATCATACCAACGTTTCGGCCTCTGTAACCTCCGGCCTTCTTCGAACTCGAGGATATTTCTATCGAACTCGAGAATACTTGAATTTTGGGAGCCTTAAACCTATTCTTGTTTTTTCTATGTGTAGTCTTACTACTTATCACTATAGTCCGCAAGCACCTGTGGCGTAGTGGATATAGTACTAAGTTAAATTCCGTTCTAAGTGATAGTCATCTGAAGGTTGAAAGTTCAATCCTCGGTGCGGGCGATACGAAGAATTGCGAATTACTGAAGACTTCTCCCAGTCATGGCTGACGGAACAAGAGCATGCTACCCCCGCGGATTAAATAAAGGGTTTCGTTCGAAATTCCGTCCAGATTCCTGAGTTCGACAGAAATATTCCCGAGTTCGAAGAGATACACCTGAAGAGGTTACAGCAGCCGAAACGTTGTGATGATAACACTCAAGGTGAGGAAAGTAGTCCGAATAACCAAAATTATGCAAATTATTAATCCTCATCTAAAAAATTCAGAAATATTATATATATATATATATATATATATATATATATATATATATATATAAACCACACCTTTCACTAAGAAAATCCTTAATCACAAATAAATATTTGAGGGAACAAACAATCAATAAGCAATCACTAAGCTATCGAAAGCCAGACCAAGAATAGGAAACAAAGTTGGATGGGACATACTTTACAGGAATCACTTTCCAAATTACGAGACAAACACAATGATTGGTTGACTTTGTATTTGTGTCGGCTTGCACTCTGTGGAGTTATCCATCCTAATGTTGATTCACTATATCGTGATTCCGCTGTGATTGGTAGCTAATCGCGGTTCCAGCTCTGGTCTGTCTAGATCAGAGGCGGGCAACCTTTTAAGAGTGAGGGCCAGATGAGACTTTTGGAAGGAAATCGCGGGCCGGAGTGAAAAACGAAATCTCAGAATTACTATATTTTGTTTAATAAATTGTACAAAAATTGCATTGAACACTCTACAAATCTGATTTTTTTTTTCAGAAGACTTCTGTATGTAATGATATAAAAGGCGCGGACGAAGAGCCATTTTGGAATTATAAAAAATAATGACGGGGAAAGTAGCAAGTTGATCCAGCATTCGTTTTGACACACCTCACATAAGTTCTCGCCATTTCCTCGTCTCTCGTTTCCTCTTTGCCTCTCTCTTTCTCTTTTTCTATTTTTATCTCAGGCCAAGGATTTGAAATTAATATTTAAAGAAAAATGAAATTTACATGCATCATCGCTCGCTGATATTCATACATTTTCATCCCACTGTAAATCTTAATCGAAACCTACTTTTCTATGTCACAAAATGATATGAGTTTTACTGGGAGGTCCGCGGGTCGGATTGCAATAATAAAGTATAGCAAGGTGGCGGGCCGGACGCTAAGCCTTCGTGGGCCACATCCGGCCCGCGGGCCGGAGGTTGCCCGCCCCTGGTCTAAATCCTATGTACAAACATAACTTCCATGTCGCTTTGATCGTTAGTGTCCAACTTACAGTTGCTTGTCTTTTTGCTTCTTCTATCCAAACAGAGTGAAATTTCATCACGGGTGAACTCACCCGGATTTCGACGGTTTGCGTGGTTGAGCCACCATAGGCATCTCTTGTGTACAAATTACCGCCGGACCCGACTATCGGCAGGAGAAGCACCGCAGGAAAAGGACCGCAGGAGAAGCACCGCAGGAAAAGGACCGCAGGAGAAGCACCGCAGGAAAAGGACCGCTCTCCAAAAACAGAAAAGAAGATTAAAAACGAGCAAATCTCCCAAATAAAATTAAAAAAACAAACAAAAAAAACGGAAGTACTGATGCTTAGTGACAACTGCCATAGATTAAGACTCATGTTGATTAAAAAGTAGTGCTACATGTGGTGATATTTTCTTTTGTTTATAATAGACTATTCCAACTTTTACTTTTATAGTTACAGTAGTCGACATCTCTTTGTCAATATAGAAAGAGTAGATTGAACCATCCCATCTGTTCACAGGGTGAAACTGAATAAGGCAGAAAAACTATGCCAGATAGCTTAAGGCAATACGAAACATAAAGAAAACTATCGTAATGCCAATAATTATAGGAGCACTTGGAACAGTTCTGAAAAACCTGAAAAACATTGGAATTGACGCCATATAAAGATGCAAACATCCGAAATATTAAGAAAAATGATAGAGTGCGGAAACCAATGCACATAGTCAGATGACACCGACCTACCCTAAGTAAGTTGAAATAGAATAGCACTGCGTAAACACAATTAGAAATATTGATAGAAAATATTAAGACGATCCCAAATAAGCATAAACTGCCAGGGTAGATAGGTGAGAAAATTTCCACAATCTGACACATCAGACCTCGCACCAGACACAAACGCAGTGGCACCAAAATCGGTTAATATCACAGAAGATGAGCGAGGAGTGAGAACACCATTCAGACCTCCACTGGAAGGGCACGGATAGTACTGACATCCTGAGGAGTCTTATTGTCACTAAAATAGCATAAAGTGATTTGCAACAGTGATCGAATGAAGCGGAGTGTACTGGAAATCTGGGGAGACTTGTTGTCACTTAAACTGCATGGAACACCACTTGTTTTTTGTTTGTAAGGGATTACTGGTAATGAGTCGCGTTAACATTTCACTCAATTATTAATTTAAATACCAACAAAGCCCACCAAAAATCGCCGAGTCATGTGTCTCAGGACCGGCGGCACAGTTATAAAAGTGGGTATTCGTCATCAATGGGGCAGTGTTCGAATCCTCACTCCCAACCTATGATATAAACAATTCGTTCATTTTCAAATTGCACACCAGGCAAAGACGGGATCTTTTATGACGGGAATAAGGCAAGTCAGGGCAACCTCCACCGCTCGATACGGGTTCAGGATCACCACGTCCGCAACATGTGATTTATCGAACACTGTAAGACGGGTTACTATGTGTCCGCTCGAAAAAGACATAATAGGGTGTATTTCTCTTCTTTTCATGTAGCTGTTTAAGTTGGCCTCATTGGTTAGGATGCTCAGATTTTAGTTAAAAGGTGACTCGTGTCTGTGGTTCGAATCATACGACCGGCTAAACAGATATATCCACACTGATGATTCTGCAAGGATGAAACGTATACGTATGTGGATAATGATTAAAAATATTAAACACATGCATATATAACTTCATTATTGATGACCGTAAAGTGGGGGGTGGGGGCAAGTCAAAAAGTGTGTGTGGGGGGGGGGCCGCCGTCCATGTGTCTAGTCTTGATGTTTAAAAGATTCATTTGGCGCCCAAAATTCTGAGCGTAATCTTCATACGGCCCCCCAAGTTCAACGTTGCACCCACTAACCCACTCGGCGAGATCGTGACTCCATCAAACCCCAAGTGACACTTTCACTAACAACGAATACTTTTTTACTTCTGGTCATCTGGTAGAGTTCCGTAATACAATCTGTTTCATCTCACGAAAACTTCTATTCCTGTTCCTTACGCCCCCCCCCCCACCCCGACCTTGTCCTCGTTTATTTCCCTGCAACCAAATGCGGTTTAGAAAATCAACATTCGCTCCAATGTAAGAGAGGTTCAGGCAAAAACCAGGGTCGACTACTCATCCATCTTGTCCGACGTGTCACGGCCGTGTCTTTAGATATTTGTTCACGGAGATTCACGGAATGAAGTAAGAAAGTCGAAAAACAATTCACCATAATAACACTTATTTTAAAACCCAATAATTATATCGATGTTTTTATTATTATTATTATTATTATTATTATTATTATTATTATTATTATTATTATTATTATTATTATTATTATTATTATTATTATTATTATCATTATCATTATCATTATTATTATTATTATTATTATTATTATTATTATTATTATTATTATTATTATTATCATTATCATTATCATTATCATTATTATTATTATTATTATTATTATTATTATTATTATTATTATTATTATTATTATTACTCACAAGGCTGACCCAACCTTGGGTCACATCTTACTTGTGGGAGTAAGATAAAACTGGCCTTGTGCCTAACTCCTGGAGAGGAGTAAATCAATACTCACAAGGAGTACCTACCCATTTTCTTGGCCTTTTGGCTAAGATCAAAGTGTAGTATCTGTTCTGATGGATACTGCACCCCATAGACTGGTATTGCCTTGGCCTTCGGGCTTGATTTACGCCGGTCTATGGGTCTGTCCTGTGCAGTTCTAGGAGGTCCACTCTCCCAGGCTCCGCCTCCCCTCTTTGGGGAGGAGTAAGTTTATTGCTTACTGCCTGAGGCGCCCCTACCGGGGAATGCTGACGGGGCTGCCCAGGCAATTTTTAAACCCCACTTTCCCGACCCGACCTTGGGTCACATCTTACTTGTGGGAGTAAGATAAAAACTGGCCTTGTGCCTAACTCCTGGAGAGGAGTTAATCAATACTCACTAGGAGTTCTCACACAGGCTATCATCAGTGATTGCTCACTGATAATAACCGGTGGTGTTCCCTGGAGTCTGAGTGACATCAAGTCATCCCAGATTTCCAGTACTTTCCACTTTGTTGAATAACCATTGCAAATGACTTTGCGTTATCGCAAAAGCAGCTTACCATTGATTACTCGCTGGCAACAACCATTTGTATTTTCTGGGAATTGAGTAGAAATAAGACCCCCCCCCCCTCAAAAAAAGGTCCCAGTACTCTCTGCACTCTCCAGTAGAGGTATGGTTAGTGCTCATCCTCCCCGGTCTTTCCATCCACGACAATTCGTGATGTCATCACTTTTTCCTTTGGGGGGGGAGGGGGCACAGTTTATAAGATTTATTACAGTTTCAGTTCCCTTGGGTTCACGTGGGTTGGTTTCCGCATTCAAGGATTTTCCTTAAAATTTCATCTATTTTCACTATTGCCGTCTGTTGCATAGTTTCAGTCCTCCCTTTTGATTTCAATTTCTCCTAGTAATTTTTCCAGTTTTTTTTGGGGGGGGGGGGGACTGTTCCTAGTGCTCCTACGATTATTGGTATTATATTAACTTTCTTCATGTTCTATAGTCCTTTCAATTCTCTGACAAGTCCTGCGTATTTGCTTCGTTTTTCAGTCACCTTGAATTTTACTCTGTGAACTGCTGGGACGACAAAATCTTCAATTTCGCCGGTTTTTTCTTCCTTCTTGTTAACTATTATAATGTCCGGTCTCTTTGCTTGAGTTTATCTGTCTGTACCTCCATATCGCAGAGGAGTTTTTGATTTTCGCTTTCCTTGTGTCTGTATCATTTGTCTGCATGTTCAAAATGCAGTCGCTTGCATAGTTCCCAGTGAACTTTTTTCTCCACTCAGTTGTGTCTGTTCTTGTATTCTTTTTGGGGTTATTATGTGATCTACCATTTCGTCTCTTTGTCCACAGATTCAACATTTACAGTTTTCTCAGTTTGATCTATATTAGCTTTAATGCAGTTCTTATCTCATTGTTATGTGCAGCTGTCAGTAGTGATTCTGTTTCTCTGTTCAAGTTTCCTTTTCATATCCCATGTTCAGGTGTTTCCGTGATTCTCTTGTCATTCTTATGAATCGTCCATGTAGCTGGTTTTACTGCTTCTTGCATTGCTCATTTTGACTGCGTCTCTTGCTACACTGATCAGTCTTTCTGTGTTCGAAGTTAAGTACTTTTCCAAATATTTTTGTGTCTTCCCCCCCCCCCAGTCTTCTATACTTACCAGTCCTCTTCCCTCTTCGTTCCTTTTCACGTAGAGTCTGTCAGTATAATCTTTTGGCTGTAGTGCATTGTGCATCGTCATTAGTTACTTAGTTCTAGATGCCTCAGTTCTTTTTTGGTCCAGGATATAAATTGTCCACACTATATTATTAGTGATACTACTCAGGTGTTTATTTCTTTTAAGTAAGTTTCTACGATATATTTTCTTTTCTAAGAGTTTTTTTTTTAATTCTCATCAGGTATTCTCTTCGAATCTTCTCTTTTATTTCTGTAGCTTTGCTGGTGTCTGCATCCAGAACTCGCAAATACGTATAGCTATCATGTTCGTCAAGTCCGCTCATCTCCTTTTCGTTCGGCAGTTCTATGCCCTCCAATATCTCCAGTTTTCCGCTTTTCATCACTACCAGTGTCCATTCCGAACGGCAGCACTTTTACCCCCAAGCCAACCGCCGCCCACTGACGCCCAACGCCGCCCAGCCCCCCGGCGCCAGCATTTTGGCTCACGTGACTCAATCGTAGTCACTTATGAACAGAATAGTATTCCGTATTAACAATTAGCATGTATCCCCCCCCAATACATTTTTTTTGTTGGGCGTCGGTGGGCGGCGGTTGGCAAAAAATCCATCAATCTTCATTCTATTTCGTAAGGTAAATAATTAATAAACAAAAAAAATGTATTGGGGGGGATATATGCTAAGTGTTAATAACGAAGAATATTCTGTTCATAAGTGACTACGATTGAGTCACGTGAGCCAAAATGCTGGCGCCGGGGGCTGGGCGGCGTTGGGCGTCGGTGGGCGGCGGTTGGCAAAAAATCCATCAATCTTCATTCTATTTCGTAAGGTAAATAATTAATAAATAAAAAAATGTATTGGGGGAGGATATATGCTAAGTGTTAATAACGAAGAATATTCTGTTTATAAGTGACTACGATGAGTCACGTGAACCAAAATGCTGGCGCCGGGGGCTGGGCGGCGTTGGGCGGCGTTGGGCGGCGGTGGGCGGCGGTGGGCGGCGGTGGGCGGCGTTGGGCTGGGGATAAAAGTGCCACCCATTCCGAATTCCATTTAGCTGTCCTCGCTGAAGAGTCTGGTCGTGTTTATCAGCTTTTCCATTTCCTTTTTGCTTTTTTCAAATAGCTTCAGAGCAGATGAGGTGGTTTATTCTTTGTTCTGTATCTGTAAACTTGTATCCGGCATAACGTTTCCTGAGTATGTAGTTGAGTGGCATCATGTCTATGATAAACAGTAGTGGTGATAAAGAGTCTGCTTGGAAGATGTCTTTCTGTATTCTTATCTCAGTCAGGTGTTGTCCTCCAGCTGTCAGTTCCAGTCTTCATGTTCCCATTTTTTCTTAATAATATTAATAATCAGGTCGGATATCTTTTACATTATTAAGCATTCAAGCATCCAGGCTTGAAGGATTCCGTTGTAGGCTTTCTTGTAGTCACTCCATGCCATGGCTATGTTCTTTTTCCTGCTTTTGACCTCCTTCAGGATCTTTTGATATTTGTATAGCAGACCATGCGTCCCTCTTTTCCCCTTTCGACATCCTTTTTCTTACTTGGGAAGTAGTCCACGATTGTTAAGAGAGTGATAGATATGTTCTCTTAGTCGTGTCGTTAGGATTTTCCACATGGTTGGTAAGTAGGTTATTGGTCTGTAGTTGCCTAGATTCGTTCCTTTTTCTGTGTCTTTTTGTATTTGTGTAGTTCTTCCTTTGGTCACCCATTTTGCTACATCTGTTTTGTGGATACATCTTATCAGTTTTTGAATTAGCCTTTTATGTAGGGTCGTGAATTTATCAAATTACTATGCATGTATTCCACCGTTGCCTGGCGCTTTCCAGTTTGCCATTTTTCTTAGGGTTGTCTCACTCATGTCTTCATTAATTTTTGTTTCTGTTTCTTCTTCAATTACCTTAAATTCTTCTATGTTTTGCAGCCATTTAGCATTTCTCTTATGGTCTTGAGGCTTTCCCCATATTTTGCTCCAGAAGTTGTGCTGTTCTTGTTCTTCCTCTGTTCACATTTTCATCGAACTGGCTTTCATTGTTTTTAAAGGTTTTGTTTGTACTTTTCTGATTTGTATCTGTTTCGTTTCTATCTTCTTTCTTTTGCTGCTATCTTTTGTTTTTAAAGGTTTTGTTTGTACTTTTCTGATTTGTATCTGTTTCGTTTCTATCTTCTTTCTTTTGCTGCTATCTTTTGTTTTTAAAGGTTTTGTTTGTACTTTTCTGATTTGTATCGTTTCGTTTCTATCTTCTTTCTTTTGCTGCTATCTTTTGTTTTTAATGGTTTTGTTTGTACTTTTCTGATTGGTATCTGTTTCGTTTCTATCTTCTTTCTTTTGCTGCTATCTTTTGTTTTTAATGGTTTTGTTTGTACTTTTCTGATTTGTATCTGTTTCGTTTCTATCTTCTTTCTTTTGCTGCTATCTTTTGTTTTTAATGGTTTTGTTTGTACTTTTCTGATTTGTATCTGTTTCGTTTCTATCTTCTTTCTTTTGCTGCTATCTTTTGTTTTTAAAGGTTTTGTTTGTACTTTTCTGATTTGTATCTGTTTCGTTTCTATCTTCTTTCTTTTGCTGCTATCTTTTGTTTTTAAAGGTTTTGTTTGTACTTTTCTGATTTGTTTCGTTTCGTTTCTATCTTCTTTCTTTTGCTGCTATCTTTTGTTTTTAAAGGTTTTGTTTGTACTTTTCTGATTTGTTTCGTTTCGTTTCTATCTTCTTTCTTTTGCTGCTATCTTTTGTTTTTAAAGGTTTTGTTTGTACTTTTCTGATTTGTATCTGTTTTGTTTCTATCTTCTTTCTTTTGCTGCTATCTTTTGTTTTTAAAGGTTTTGTTTGTACTTTTCTGATTTGTATCTGTTTCGTTTCTATCTTCTTTCTTTTGCTGCTATCTTTTGTTTTTCATGTGTTTTATTTGTACTTTTCTGATTTGTATCTGTTTCGTGTCTATCTTCTTTCTTTTGCTGCTATCTTTTGTTTTTAAAGGTTTTGTTTGTACTTTTCTGATTTGTTTTGTTTCGTTTCTTTTGTTTTACATGTGTTTTATTTAGTTTTTCTTTGTGAGTCAGATTTCCCTTCTTCCATCGTTTTCTGTTCTTTCATCTTATTTACGGTTTTAGATTCTTTTAGAAGTTTAATGATCTGGGTTTCCAGTCTAATTTCCCATCCAGGCTTTGTCGGTCCATTCTTTTGCCCAGTTTTTGTTTTTATATTTAGTTTCATACTTACTGATTTGGCCTCTGCATATATTAAGTTGTATAGGTATGTGATAGTATCTGTTGAGATGTATGAGAAGAGTCGATTTACTTTTTCTGTTTCTAATTTTAATTACTTCCAATCTTCGTTCCTTAGTAATGGGGTTTTGTTTTGTTCTCGTTCATAAATCTTTTTCAACTTCTCTATCTTCTTCCTCAGTGTGTTCTGTGATTCCGTAGTCTTCGGTCTCCTCGATTTCAGTGTTTATGTTTTGCCAGTCTTCTACATGTGGGTTTTCACTAAGGATAGTTTTTTGATCTGTTATACCATTTATCTTTTGATTGATTTCCATTAGTTCCAGCTCCGAAAACCACCCTCTCTTCAGGATATGTTTTGCTTGATCTGCTATCCTTTGTTCCATTGTAAGGTAGGTAAGTGTTGTGGACTCGTTTAGGGGTACCAACAATGAAATAAGAGAACAGCAGGTTTAGAGATAATAATAATGAATTGTATTGAACAGAGAAATTATACACAAGTCAGTGTTGGAAGTGCTAGTGCCTAAATGTGCCTCCAAATGTTCTCCCGGCAAAACCGGTATTTATGGTAGCCGGTTGCTACCATTTAGTTATTATTAAAGGGTAGGTAGTTCACCCACAACAGTAAGTAAACATGTCCCATAGATTTTTCATTCGCTTGTAGGTTCGAGGGTTGTCGTTTTGCACTAATGGGTGGCTTGTTGTATATCGTGTTGATGGTGGGGTCATGTTTTAGCTGTTTGATTATCTTTTTGAGGGGGTCATGTAGTTTGTTGGTGTTGTGGTTGAAGTCAAATACCATTTGTATTTGTGAGGAGGAGTTTTTGTAGTTTTTGTATGTTAGAAGATTTTGTAGTTTTTGTATGTTAGGAGATTTTATAGTTTTTGTATGTTAGGAGATTTTGTAGTTTTTGTATGTTAGGAGATTTTGTAGTTTTTGTATGTTAGGAAATTTTGTAGTTTTTGTATGTTAGGAGATTTTGTAGTTTTTGTATGTTAGGAGATTTTGTAGTTTTTGTATGTTAGGAGATTTTGTAGTTTTTGTATGTTAGGAGATTTTGTAGTTTTTGTATGTTAGGAGATTTTGTAGTTTTTGTATGTTAGGAGATTTTGTAGTTTTTGTATGTTAGGAGATTTTGTAGTTTTTGTGTGTTAGGAGATTTTGTAGTTTTTGTATGTTAGGAGATTTTGTAGCTTTTGTATGTTAGGAGATTTTGTAGTTTTTGTATGTTAGGAGATTTTGTAGCTTTTGTATGTTAGAAGATTTTGTAGTTTTTGTATGTTAGGAGATTTTGTAGTTTTTGTATGTTAGGAGATTTTGTAGTTTTTGTATGTTAGGAGATTTTGTAGATTTTTTATGTTAGGAGATTTTGTAGTTTTTGTATGTTAGGAGATTTTGTAGCTTTTGTATGTTAGGAGATTTTGTAGTTTTTGTATGTTAGGAGATTTTGTAGCTTTTGTATGTTAGGAGATTTTGTAGTTTTTGTATGTTAGGAGATTTTGTAGTTTTTGTATGTTAGGAGATTTTGTAGTTTTTGTATGTTAGGAGATTTTGTAGTTTTTGTATGTTAGGAGATTTTGTAGTTTTTGTATGTTAGGAGATTTTGTAGTTTTTGTATGTTAGGAGATTTTGTAGTTTTTGTATGTTAGGAGATTTTGTAGTTTTTGTATGTTAGGAGATTTTGTAGTTTTTGTATGTTAGGAGATTTTGTAGTTTTTGTATGTTAGGAGATTTTGTAGTTTTTGTATGTTAGGAGATTTTGTAGTTTTTGTATGGTAGGAGATTTTGTCTGCTTATAATTGATGCTTTTCTTATGGATTGTTGAATTATTTTTAGGACGTAATTTCTATGGAGGAAGTGGTTAACTAGAATTCTTACTTGTGTATCTTACTCGACTGAGTCTGAGCAGATTACTTTTATGTGCAAGCATTAACTGTAGATGATGGATCTTTTTATTGTGATAGGGTGGCAGCTGTCAAAATTAAGGGAAGCATGTCAATGCCTGTGGTGAATTTTATATTGTTATGACAATTATTGAGGTATTAGTGACTCCTCGCCGTGTCGGCAGATGAGGAAGATGTCATCTATGTATCTGTAGTAATGTAGTAGTTTGAGGTCGTATGTGTGTATGTATTTTTGTTCAAATGTGTGCATGTAGATGTTGGTATAGGTAGAAGCCATTTTAGTTCCTACGGCTGTGCCTTTTACTTATAGAAAGTGTTGATTGTCAAATGCAAAGTTCTTGTGTGTCAGGATGTATTGTATGATGTTGCATATATCTCTAAAATAGATGTCGTGTTGGTTTTGGGTGTGTAAAAAGCTCCTGCACGGGGATATCCTTTCTTTGTATTGGAATAGAGATAGGATTATCCATTGTGACGAGAAAAGTAGGTTGCTTAGAGAAGTAGTAGTCAATGATATCAGAGTAGATAGTACACTACCCCCTAAACAAAAAAGAGAAGGTAATACTGGGAGGATGGTATTGTAAAGAAAGCGGGTGTATACTACACTGTACTCCAAAGAGGAGGTAATAATGCCTGGGAGGGATGTATTATGACGAATGGAAATATACTACAAAGAATTAAATAAACATAAACCGTTTTAATGTTAATATAGTTAGGAGATGTGGAAAAAACTGTTGCATTTATTTATTTAGATAACATTAAAAACAATGGCATGTTTCATTGTCCACATGAAATAAAAATTTAGCAAAAATCTATAGTAGCCATCTTTAAAAACAAACAAAAACTATGCTAGCAAAAGAAAAACGATGACTTTAATCATTTTTTAGTTAAAAAAGACATAACTTGAGTTATCGTTCTTTTTTTTAACGTAGTTCACCCCAAACAAAACATATTGCTACTGTAGACGTAAGATTCTACTGAGAATTAGGGTGAAAGTTTTTTAGGGGGTCATCCTAAATTGGGAGCTGTGCAGCGAGATGCTTGTTCACATTAGTTTTAAATTTCTGCATGTCGGTACAGTCAGGGAAACAAGGAGATGATAGATAGTTCCAAATGCCGGCAGCACGAGGAAAGAAGCTATTGGAGTAGAAGGCTCTCCGGCATCTGGAGCCCTCCACAGTGAATGGATGGGACTTAGCTGAATGTCGGGTTGATCGAGTGTATTTACGTCGAGGGGGCACCAGAGCAGCAAGTTCATTGGAGCACATTCCATTCAAGTACATGTAAAACAAGCGCAAGCATGCAACTTTGCAGCGATGGGACAAGAGCTGGAGTTTTGTGGACAGTGATGGCCTTATCAGATTAGCGACTCTTTTTTAGACCCTGTCTAAGAGGGACAGAATAGTGGTTGGTGCACCAGCCAAGATGTGACAACAATGCTCCATGCATGGGTGGATAGTGGCTTTGTAGAGATATAGGATACTGTCAGGTGTGAGAAATTTTCTAGCACGGTAGAGGGAGCACACCTTCTTTGCAGCAGCATTGGCAATGTCTTCTATGTATTTGTTCCAATTCATGTTACCTGTGAATGTTAGGCCGAGGAGTTTGAACGTTAGACTCTCAGGTTGGGTGTTATTTGCCATGCCAATCAGTCGTTGAAGAGGTTACCTGTAGTTATTGAAGGAAAGGAAGTTTGTCTTAACAGCATTAAATGTTAGCATCCATTTATGACCCCATTCCACTACAGACTGGAGGTCACTTTCTAAGGGTTCAGCCATTTCCTTGGATATGTGCGCGTCCGTTATACCCACATGACGAGAGTCTCTTTCTCAACTATATTTTTCAAACCTAATTTTTATTTCGCCATTATACATATACTGCACTTACTTAGAGAATTGTATAATGACGAACGAAACTAGTCTCCCCCCCCCCCCAAAAAAAAGGAGGAGGTAATTCTTGGGAGGACGGTTGCATGACAACAAAACCGATACTATACTACCCATCCGCAACAAAAGATAATACAATAAAAGCGGATATGATACCTGTGAGGATTCTCCTCTCAACCCTTAAAACAGAGGAGGTGATTCCTGGGAGGACGGTCTTATGACAACCGATACTGCTCTACCACCACCCCCTTAAAAGATATTACGTATAAATCGAGTTTGTTTTTGTTTTATTTTCATTCAGTTAAACATGCCTAGTCACAAAAACATTATATTTTATGGTTCCTTGGACTTTTGGCTAAGATCAAAGTTTAGTATCTGTTTTCCACATCTCAGTGACATTTGACGTTTTACTATGCCGGAAGTTTTCATAGAAAATTAGTAGAACTAGTTAGAACTAGTTAGAATGTAACCTTTTTTGTTACCGTTTTACTAATGCCGGAAGTTTTCATGAAAATTAGTAGAACTAGTTAGAACTAGTTAGAACTAATTAGAACTAGTTAGAACTAGTTAGAATGTAACCTTTTTTATTACTGCATCCGTAACAAATTAAGCAAATCTTTAATTAAAAATCAATTTGCAATATTTGATTTAGAGTTGTTAAGGAATCCGTTCGACTAAAAGTTGATGTTTGTTTCCAATAAAACATTAAGCTACAAAGAAGTATCTTTCAAAAGTTATTAATTTAAACATGGACTCGGTGCTTTAAAAAAAATTGGCAGCATCGGTCAGGACGGGGTCATGAAAAATATAACACCCTACAAAATAAACAAAAAAAATAAACGGTTGCCTTCAAATTGCGAGTCAGCATCATTTTAAGAGAAATATTTATTCCAATACGAAAATTTATTACAATATGAAAATTTTATCGAAATACGCTAATTTGACAAGGTTTGGTGAATTTTTAAAAAATTGCCCTTTTTCGCCATTAGAGCAGATGCTTGTTTTACCTCATACTCGCACCTTAGTTTTATAAAGATAAATTAATCTTTGTTTAAATTTCGAACTTAAACAAGAATATCATTTGTAAAAGGTTTTTTAAATGAATAATGTAATCCGGTAATGATTTTAAAGCAACTTCTCAATCTCAATATCATTGTTCGCTGTTCACTGTTAACTCTCTGACGTCACTAACCGGACTCCCCTCTTCCCAATACGCTCCTTCTCCTTAAAGCAATCGCTCTCCTCATATGAAATGAATGGCATCTATAACAAATTTCCCATGAACACACGTTCTTTTTTCTCTTAATTTCGAATGAACACTATGCGAAACGGTCCACACACTTCAAAGCCGGTAACTCTCTATTAGTTATTCCATTTTGACCGTAGGTAATATTAATTCTTTTATGACTTATATCACACGCCTTCATGATCATCAAAGATCATTTCACATCACATAATCCCGTGCCCAAATCGGCACATTACGCTCTTTCTGCAGTCTTTGCCCTGCAACCGTCTCCTCATCTTCATTTCTTCGGTGCTTATATCTCCATTATTTACATTAGCCACACGCCTTAAATCTAAAATGTGCCGTGTCATCCCATTGACACTCAAGTGTTTAGGGGATTGCACTACAGTGATTACTCCTTTCCCCCATTGTGTCATACATCATGCATTCGGTGGCTTCAGCCTAACCTCATCTCCTTTTTGGATTGTGGCTTGCTCATCGATTTCTGGGGATGTATCTTTTGGATGCCTCCATTCATAATTAAAAATTGATTTATGTGTCCGACCTTGGGTGCCATGTTGTACCAGAATGTCGCCTCTTCAGGTGATATCCCTCCTCTCTCAACTATTGGTTTCACCGTCCTATAATTTCGCTCCACTATTCCATGTTCTCCGGGCCTATAGGCTGCTCTGTAATATCTTCTTATCTTCCATTTTTTTCTGGAGAAGTTCTGAGCGAAAAACGGTGCCATTGTCCATTATCACCTCCATTACTGGACGTCGTTCAAGCATCACTTTCTCTAATTCCTCTGCAACTGCAGCTAGTGACTCCGCATATAGCTGCATCTGCTAGTCTCCCAGGTCTACAGTCAATCATTGCTAAGTATGCGCACCCACAATAGCTAATCTTGTCCAATTGTTTGCAGTCCCAATTTCACCAGGATTATGGATATGAAGTTCTCCAGTTCCTAGACAGCATATCGGGGCTTCCATCTTCTCAACTAACCATTGTTTTTATTCGAGCTAATGCATCAGCCTTGTTTCTCTCTAAAGGCACAAACACTGCCTTTATTCGCAATCCAAATTCGGATATTAACTCTCCAAGTATTCACAACTATCTCTCCAGCCCCTTTGGTTCGTATTCTTTCGCACTCATCCACTGTAGAGTTCACCCAACTAAGTACTGTGGCTGAATCAGTCCTTATTTCGATTTTGCTCAATCCCCATTTTATAGCTAAATTGATGCCTTTCAGAACAGCATCTTATTTGGCCACTTTAATGTGCTTATAGTCATTCTTTTTTCTAAGCCATGCTTCATCTTCTGCCTCCAAACCATCACGCCTGTTGCAATACTGCTTGCATCACACCACACCACTCCTATTTTTGTTCTTGTATGTACCAAGCTCCAATAACAGGGTCCTCTTTTTCTACATCAGCTGGAATCTCTTGTATTACTCTGACGGTTTTGCCATCAAATCTGCCCTCCCAGTCTCTTACTCCACTTGCTCTTCTTTTTGCATGATGCCAGTCGCAGACATGCAGCAACTGCATAGTGCACCAGCAATTTGCCACAGATAAAGAACAACTGCCGTCTACTCATTTCTTCTGTCATCTTTGGAATCTCGTTGCCCTTTTTGAACATCAGCTCACCAATCTTTCCTTTCATAAGCTTAAGACCCAGTGCCGCTCCTCCGTCTAGGGATTCTGGCGGCTTTGCTGTTAGCCCAAATCCCTTAAGATGTTCCACCACTTCCTCTGTCGATACCTTTGTCACATCTATCATCATGGCATCAATGTATGAATCAGTGACCTCTTTTCCATTATTTGCTTTCATTAACACAGTTTTTTAGAACGTCCGCCATAATCTTTTGTGCAACGTTAAGCCCAAGTCCTAACCGTAGGTTCTTCCTTTATATCAGACACGCTGATATTGCCAGAGTTTCGTTTGCCACATGTAGCTGCAAGTAGGCAGACTTAAAGTCTATAATCGCTGTTCCTTTTACCAACCGCCTCCATTTTCTCATCTTTTCATCACACACATCCATTATGTCGCTTCCCGTATGACATGCTACAAAACGGTTCAATTCAGAAACTCTAATATTGGCCTGCCTTTATCTTTTGTGGCCTGGAACACTGCCATCAACAGTAACACACCTTTTCCTTCACTAAGAGAATACCATCTGCTATCCATCTTTCCACCTCCTTCTAAAACTCCAAGTTTTTCTCTCACTCCAGGGAATTCTTGTAATATTTTGCTTGGTTGTGCAACATTGGAGATTCTTCCTTCCATTTCCATTTCACTGTCCATTTCTTTCCATCAAACTCTGCTTCAAAATCTTTGTCTTCGATTTTGCAAACATTCAGCTGATGGGCAGCTACGGCACAGTGCACATCACCAAATTTCACCTCAGCTTTTTTATAGTCACCCCTCCCATCACATTGATTACATCCATTCCAATTATGACATCGATCCCATCAATCATGTGATCGATTATAACCACATCCACTTTCATTCGTACTCCACATACTTTTATCTCCACTTACCGAGCTCCCTTACATTTTGTGTCCCTTCCATCAACTGCTTTCACAGTGCTACTCCTGCCACACCCATTCACAAGTTTGGAGTTAAGTAAAATTGTGGTGCATCAGTACCAACGAGCGCCGTCATTTTAGTATCATTCGAAGAGGTCCATACTGCACCTTCATTCTCTTGCCAGAAGCTCCCCCCCCCCTGCTTGTTTCTTTAAGCCTGAGAACAACATGTGGCAATGTGCCCAAATTTTCCACATTCATAGCACCTTACTCTGGCTCTAGTGGCTCCGTGCAATCTTTAATTAAATGCGGTCATCAACATCTAAAGCACCGAATGCCTGATGATTCCATTTGAATCTCATTTCTCAGAGTAATGCTTTGTGCCCTCGCTGCCACCATCCCAGTCTCTCACATTCTTTTGCTAACTAAAAGCCGTGCATTCGGTATTAGTTTGAGGACGTCTATTCTCTCTACGTGAGGTATCTTGCTAGTTTAGCCAATCTTTTGATAGTATTAGTGTAAACATCCACCGATTCTCCATTTTCAATTTTTCATACGCTTCGAAAGGCCCTTCAGTGAACGCAGTCATTAATTTCGTCTCAATCTGTTCCGCATCAGACTGGTCTTCATTACCCGCCTCAATGTAGAGAGCAAGTGCATCGCTGTGCAAAAAAATGGAGTGAAACTAGGTCTTGCTCCTTTTGTAGCTTTGCCGCCAATTTCACTTTTTTCATCCACCCAAACACATCACCTTCTCAACTAAAAGGCAATATCATATTTTTGCTAAACCATAAATTTCCCAACTCCATAATCTCATTTTCACGCCGAAATAGCTTGTAATCTGATAATGACTTTAAAGCAACTTCTCAATCCTTATATCACTGTCCATTAACAGGGTCTTCTTCTATATCAGCTAGAATCTCCTGTATTACTTTGACGGTTTTACCATCAACTCTGCCTCCCAGTCTCTTACTCCACTTGCTCTTCTTTTTGCATAACTGCATGCCAGTCGCAGACATGCAACAACTGCATAGTGCACCAACAACTTCCTGCAGATAGAGAACAACTGCCGTCTATTCATATCTTCTGTCATCTCTGAGATCTCGTTGCCCCTTTTGAACATCAGCTCATCCATCTTTCCTTTCATCAGCTTAAGTCATAGTGCCGCTCCTCCACCCAGGAATTCTGGCGGCTTTGCTGCTAGCCCAAATCTCTTAAGATGTTCCACCACTTCCTCTGCCGATACCTTTGTCACATCTACCATCATGGCATCAATGTATGAATCGGTGGCCTCTTTTGTCTTATTTCCTTTCATTAACACAGTTTTTAGAGCAGCTGCCATAATCTTTGATGCAACATTAAATTCAAAATTGTCACGCCGAAATAGCTTGTAATCCGGTGAAGACTTTAAAGCAACTTCTCAATCCTTATATCACTGTCCACTGTCCACTGTCCACTGTCCACTCTCTGCTGTCATTAACAGAACTCCCCTCTTCCCAATATGCTCCTTCTTTTTAAAGCAGTCGCTCTCCTCATATGCAAATGAATGCCACCTATAAAAATCTACCATGAACTCAAGTTCTTTTTTCTTTGAATTTCGAGTGCCCTCAACGCGAAATAGTCCACACACTTCAAAGCGGGTAATCTTCATTTTTGATTCCAGTTTTACCATAGGCAACATTAATTCATTTGTTTCTCAAATCACAAATAATTATTTATAAAAGATAATTTTTAAAAATAACATGTTGACAACGTAAGCCAAACAAGCATTTGCTTTGGTAAGATAAAAATTCAGATTTTTTTGTGTGTTTGAAATACACGAAAAGAAACCCAGTCATTTCAAAAATGGCCTTGTTCACGTTTTATCTGAAATATTTCTGCATATATTAAAGTTAAAACACGTTGTTGAATCATTCATGAAATTTTTTTTTTTTTTCAAACTCTTTTTACATATTCATGCATTATTTAATCGTGAAACCAACAATACCACTTCTATACAAATATAAAATATCTCTCTCTCTCTCTCTCTCTCTCTCTCTCCATTGCACACGCTACTTATTATTTTATTATGTTAAATGTAAGAACATACACTAGATGACCTAGCCGGTCTTACGGCTAGGATCAACGTATCTAAACTAGAGAGTTCTAAAATAGGTAAATAAATTGGCTAAGATCAAAGTGTAGTATCTGTTCCGATGGATACTGCACGCCTGTCCTGTGCAGTTCTAGGAGGTCCACCCTCCCAGGCTTTGCCTCCCCTTTTTGGGGAGGAGTAAGTTTATTGCTTACTGCCTGAGGCGCCCCTACCGGGGAATGCCGACGGGGCTGCCCAGGCAATTTTTAAATGGCCAGAGTGCTCACCTGGCTTTTCAAACCTCATTTTCTCGACCCGACATTGGGTCACATCTTACTTGTGGGAGTAGGATAAAACTGGCCTTGTGCCTAACTCCTGGAGAGGAGTAAATAATACTTTCCTTGGCCTTTTGGCTAAGATCAAAGTGTAGTATCTGTTCCGATGGATACTACACCCCATGGACTGGTATTGTCTTGGCCTTCGGGGCTTGATTTACGCCGGTCTATGGGTCTGTCCTGTGCAGTTCTAGGAGGTCCACCCTCCCAGGCTTCGCCTCCCCTCTTTGGGGAGGAGTAAGTTTATTGCTTACTGCCTGAGGCGCCCCTACCGGGGAATGACGACGGGGCTGCCCAGGTAATTTTTGATGGTCAGAGTGCTCACCTCTCGGGCGCTGGCTTTTCAACCCCCATTTTCCCGACCCGACCTTGGGTCACATCTTACTTGTGGGAGTAGGATAAAACTGGCCTTGTGCCTAACTCCTGGAGAGGAGTAAATAATACTTTCCTTGGCACAAGGGAACGGTTAGACAAAAGGTCGTTTATTATGTGGGAAAATGTAGTTCTCATATAATGGGAAACTCTGGATTAAGAAAAAAATAGAACTTGCCACAGTCTCGAAGGATTTATCCTCCTCCGACTGATAAACATTAAGCCTGATGTGGATCCCCAGTTGTAGAAATGCCGAAATTCGCTACGTATTTTTCTACTGTCGCTGGATGACCGAAGATTTGACTGCCACAACAAGATTGTCTTTTTATCGTACACATATTGTCGCAAACATATATCTGTCTCCCTATTGATCATAATGTGTTTTATATTCCCACAAACATTTATTTAAGAAAATCACAATGTTATAGTTACGGATAGAGCAAATATATACGCATATATTTTGGATGTATATTGTCTCCATTGTTTCTGAACATCGTCCAGTGATAAACCAACCTTGAAAGTGAAGTATAGACGTAAAATATAAAATTTAGTTTTAAATGTGTCGCATTTTAGGACAAGTTTTAATTCAAAAATTATTTTATAAAAGCATTTATTCATTGAATAATTAATTAAGCAATTGACAGTTTCATTAAAATCGGACAATTTCCTGATTTTAGGAATTTAAAAAACTCGATGTTTTTTTTTTGTTGAAATTCTTAAAGAAGATACAGAGTTGTTTCCACGAGAAACATCAACAAATGATGTTGTTCAATCTCATTGATTCATCTGAACAACAAGAGATAAATGTTTACCATGTCTCCGAAGATATGATCTTAAAAATTCTTGCTGTTGTTCCGCGAGAAGAATCTCCTGCTAAGTCACCACTTATCAAGGCCAACATTACACGAGGATAAAGGTTAAGGAGATGGGTGAATTATTAGTTAAATGCTGAAGAATATTATGAGAAGATTAAAAATGATAAATGGAATGGACTAGGTTCTTGGAAATAACCTCTGTCCATGGAAATTCCATTTAGTGTTAGGCACACGAAGAAATAAAGGAAATTTCTTTGCAGCTAATGACGAGTTCTTGCTGTGACTGTCTTAGAATAAGGAACCAGAGATTGGAGATCAGTGGAGCATTTTTCATGAAAATAGCGATAGAGTAGTGAAGGATTAGCAACGCGTTTCAGCTGTAAGAGAAGAGCTCACCATGTTACATAGCTACTCCTGCTTGGACCGCGGCAGTACGTGTTTCGTATACTCGTCGTGGTGAGGGTTGGTCGTGTCGTCCAGTGGATGAATTCTTTCTTCTAGAACCACGCCGTCTGTTGTCTGCAATAAAAGCCGTGTGGTGCATTCCGAAGACAAACTCTCCTTTTGAATTTAATTCTTTTTATTACAAGCGTTGTTATTTCAACTGGGAATCATTCACCTCGTCGAGAGAGAGAGGAAGAGAACAAATCCTACTTTATCGTAGTTAGTTATTAATGTTTTCTTAACCATTCATAGAGAGGGGGGGGGAAAGGATTCTCGCGCTTGTCTTCCCTGAAGGGAAATATTTCCCTTATCTTTACATTGTGAATCGCACGTCCTCTCAGTTCGCTTTCCGAAACAGACTGACTAAAAACTCGCTTCTCACGAGAGCGAGTGACGTCACAGATCCCTTTGTTTCCCACGCAAGGCCCGTGAAGTCACAGAGCCTCTCGCAGGTGTAGACCGACCCTTGATCTGGGGTCTCGTCACACGTAACCTTGTCACGTCTGCCAGCTCTGACTGTGAGAACAAGCCCTGTTCTGCACTCGACTGCACCCGCGTTAATTCGCGCAAGTCAAATTAACAATTCCCAACAGATACGTCCATTCCCATAGGGCCATTATCCAACAACCCCACTAGATTGCGAAATACATTTTGTACTTTGTGAAAGCAAAGTACAATGTTGTAAGCGACACCTCCCCACATGTGACAGCAGTACCTCCCCCATTTTAGGACGTATCTGACTTTTTAATTACATAGGTAAAAGGATTGCATTAGCATTGTTTGTCTATAGCTGTTATTATATTTGTCGTTACATGAATTTGAAGTTGCATAAAAGAAAAAAAGGCATGAAGCCACATTTCCCTCTTTCGGTCATGCAACTTGTTAACTTAATTGGTCCCTCGATTTATAAAATCGGGGGACTTATGTTTTGAGGCATGTCCGTCCGTCCGTCCGGATTTTTCTCCGCAACCATCTATTGAATTTCTCTGAAATTTTGCATGAAGTTGTAACTTTGGTCAGGTTACAAAGTGACATTCTCCGATTTTTGAAACAAATCTGCTTAGCCCCCCAGGGGGTCAAAAGGCCCGAAATGGCAAAAAATGACATTTTTTGCCCCATAACTTTTCATCCATCAAT
>OY744537.1:90804726-90827226 GCA_963556195.1 Sepiola atlantica | reverse complement strand
TGTCGGTGAGCAATCACTGATGACCTGTGTGAGAACTCCTAGTGAGTAAATGATAATAACAACAATAATAATAATAATAATAATAAAAATAATAATAATAATGATAATGATGATGATGATAATAATAACAATATTGATGATGATGATGATGATGATGATGATGATGATGATGATGATGATGATGATGATGATGATGATAAAACAATAATAATAATAATGATAATGATGATGATAATAACAATAATAATAATGATAATGATAATGATGATAATAATAACAATATTGATGATGATGATGATGATGATGATGATGATGATGATGATGATGATGATGATAACAATACTACTACTACTACTAATAATAATAATAATGATAATAATAATAATAAAAACAATAATAATTAATAGTTATGATGATAATAAAAATAATGATAATAACAATACAAAAAATAATAACAATAATAATAAAAAATAATAACAATAATAATAAAAAATAATAATAATAAACATAATAATAACAACCGCAAGCATAGGCTGACACCACGAAAATTATGGACAGAGGGTCGAGGAGGGAAAGCGCAAACCAGACCTCCACTGGAAGAGTGCGGACAGCTCTGGGACCTTGGGGAGGCTTGTTGCCACTCGGGCCCCAGAGGGGACCAATGGCCCTTATCAGCGGGAAATCGGTGGTAGGTGGCTGTTTCGATACCTACCGCAAGGTCATCAGCGGTGATGAACGAAAAGAAGTGGAGCATACTGGAAGTCTGAGGAGACTTGTTGTCACTCAGACTCCAGGGAATACCACAGGTTGTTGGCAGTGGGCGATCACTGACGATGACCAGTGTGATAACTCATAGTGAGTAAATAATAATAACAAAAACTTATTTTCCTAATTGTTTATATACGAAATTTTTAGAACATTTATTTTCAGAATTAAGAGAAAGCCGTGTCAAAATATTTAAATCTATCTATCTATCTATCTATCTATCTATCTATCTATCTATCTATCTATCTATTGGTCTATCTATCTATCTCAGCTCCTCTCTATCTATCTATCTATCTATCTATCTATCTATCTATTGGTCTATCTATCTATCTCAGCTCCTCTCTCTCTCTCTCTCTATCTATCTATCTATCTATCTATCTATCTATCTATCTATCTATTTATCTCTCTCTCTCTCTCTCTATCTATCTATCTATCTATCTATCTATCTATCTATCTATCTATCTATCTCTCTATCTATCTATCTATCTATCTATATATATATATATATATATATCTATCTCAGAACCGGCGGGACAGTTATAAAAGTGTGTGTGTGGGGGGGGGGGGGCTCTCCTAAAAAGTGTGGGGGGGCGGTTAAACATGCATATATAACTTCATTATTGATGACCGTAAAGTGTGTGGGAGGGGGGCTAAGTCAAAAAGTGTGGGAGGGGGGGGCTTGAGCCGTCCATATATCTATCTATCTATCTATCTATCTATCTATCTATCTATCTATCTATCTATCTATCTACAACTAAAACTCAGTGGGTTTTGTTACGTTGTTATCTTTTTTATTATCTTATTAACTTATTTGTTTCCGTGCACAATGGATGATGTCAATAATTATGACGAAACAAAAGGACGACGACACTCCAAGATGCCATAATTTATTAAACAAATGGGGATTAACCATGCACAGTGAATGACGTTATCGATCAAATGTAAGAGGAACAAGACAATTTCATCGGGTCACGTGTAGTTTTTTTTTTTTTTTTACTTTTGTTTGTCCCAAACAAGGCCACATATTGCGACTGAACCGTGAGGGACTACTGTAATAGGGGCCACATTTATAGGGGGCAGCCTGAGTGGGGAGTTGGGCAACAAGATGTTTGTTGACATTTTCTAGACGAGTCTAGTTTCATGTTAACATTTGCCATAGTTTACCCTCATATCTGATGCTAGCTGGAATGCCTGTCCCAAAGCGGGTTCTTAGGTTTTATAATAATTGGAGCACAAACCGTAAAATAATGAAAAATAATCCAAATATACCGCCATTGTGAAAACTATGTAAAATAGAGCTTACACGACGGAAGTTATGGACTTATGAAAAGCTACATTAAAAAGAAAGTTATGGACTTATGAAAAGCTACATTAAAAAGAAAGTTATGGACTTATGAAAAGCTACATTAAAAAGAAAGTTATGGACTTATGAAAAGCTACATTAAAAAGAAAGTTATGGACTTATGAAAAGCTACATTAAAAAGAAAGTTATGGACTTATGAAAAGCTACATTAAAAAGAAAGTTATGGACTTATGAAAAGCTACATTAAAAAGAAAGTTATGGACTTATGAAAAGCTACATTAAAAAGAAAGTTATGGACTTATGAAAAGCTACATTAAAAAGAAAGTTATGGACTTATGAAAAGCTACAT
This sequence comes from Sepiola atlantica, assembly GCA_963556195.1. Classification (NCBI taxonomy): domain Eukaryota; kingdom Metazoa; phylum Mollusca; class Cephalopoda; order Sepiida; family Sepiolidae; genus Sepiola; species Sepiola atlantica. The sequence continues at coordinate 90,824,809 of OY744537.1, read as the reverse complement.
TAAAAAGAAAGTTATGGACTTATGAAAAGCTACATTAAAAAGAAAGTTATGGACTTATGAAAAGCTACATTAAAAAGAAAGTTATGGACTTATGAAAAGCTACATTAAAAAGAAAGTTATGGACTTATGAAAAGCTACATTAAAAAGAAAGTTATGGACTTATGAAAAGCTACATTAAAAAGAAAGTTATGGACTTATGAAAAGCTACATTAAAAAGAAAGTTATGGACTTATGAAAAGCTACATTAAAAAGAAAGTTATGGACTTATGAAAAGCTACATTAAAAAGAAAGTTATGGACTTATGAAAAGCTACATTAAAAAGAAAGTTATGGACTTATGAAAAGCTACATTAAAAAGAAAGTTATGGACTTATGAAAAGCTACATTAAAAAGAAAGTTATGGACTTATGAAAAGCTACATTAAAAAGAAAGTTATGGACTTATGAAAAGCTACATTAAAAAGAAAGTTATGGACTTATGAAAAGCTACATTAAAAAGAAAGTTATGGACTTATGAAAAGCTACATTAAAAAGAAAGTTATGGACTTATGAAAAGCTACATTAAAAAGAAAGTTATGGACTTATGAAAAGCTACATTAAAAAGAAAGTTATGGACTTATGAAAAGCTACATTAAAAAGAAAGTTATGGACTTATGAAAAGCTACATTAAAAAGAAAGTTATGGACTTATGAAAAGCTACATTAAAAAGAAAGTTATGGACTTATGAAAAGCTACATTAAAAAGAAAGTTATGGACTTATGAAAAGCTACATTAAAAAGAAAGTTATGGACTTATGAAAAGCTACATTAAAAAGAAAGTTATGGACTTATGAAAAGCTACATTAAAAAGAAAGTTATGGACTTATGAAAAGCTACATTAAAAAGAAAGTTATGGACTTATGAAAAGCTACATTAAAAAGAAAGTTATGGACTTATGAAAAGCTACATTAAAAAGAAAGTTATGGACTTATGAAAAGCTACATTAAAAAGAAAGTTATGGACTTATGAAAAGCTACATTAAAAAGAAAGTTATGGACTTATGAAAAGCTACATTAAAAAGAAAGTTATGGACTTATGAAAAGCTACATTAAAAAGAAAGTTATGGACTTATGAAAAGCTACATTAAAAAGAAAGTTATGGACTTATGAAAAGCTACATTAAAAAGAAAGTTATGGACTTATGAAAAGCTACATTAAAAAGAAAGTTATGGACTTATGAAAAGCTACATTAAAAAGAAAGTTATGGACTTATGAAAAGCTACATTAAAAAGAAAGTTATGGACTTATGAAAAGCTACATTAAAAAGAAAGTTATGGACTTATGAAAAGCTACATTAAAAAGAAAGTTATGGACTTATGAAAAGCTACATTAAAAAGAAAGTTATGGACTTATGAAAAGCTACATTAAAAAGAAAGTTATGGACTTATGAAAAGCTACATTAAAAAGAAAGTTATGGACTTATGAAAAGCTACATTAAAAAGAAAGTTATGGACTTATGAAAAGCTACATTAAAAAGAAAGTTATGGACTTATGAAAAGCTACATTAAAAAGAAAGTTATGGACTTATGAAAAGCTACATTAAAAAGAAAGTTATGGACTTATGAAAAGCTACATTAAAAAGAAAGTTATGGACTTATGAAAAGCTACATTAAAAAGAAAGTTATGGACTTATGAAAAGCTACATTAAAAAGAAAGTTATGGACTTATGAAAAGCTACATTAAAAAGAAAGTTATGGACTTATGAAAAGCTAGATTACAAAGAAAGTTTAGTTCCCATTAAAATCATTGAAATGTGCTCACATTTTGAGAATCAGCATTTTCACTTTTACGGTTTTTAGCAACGTAAACAGCTTCATGAAAATCAAAAGTTGAAAATGTCCATGATGGCTACGTTTGTCACTGTGCCAACGTGGGTGTCACGGCTGGATCATTTATAAAAACACCTGTCAGCATAACAACATCTACCTTGATAGTAGCACGTTATTTAAATTCCTAACTGGTTATTATTAGTATTATACAAACATTATACCCCCACACATGCATAAATATTTCGGAGTTAGTTGAAGGCTATATGGTCCGAATGCTTAATGGACACTTCTTTAACCTGAAAGTTGTGTTTGTAACAATTGGGCTCCGATGTTGGATATGGAAACATGATGTGTTTCAGTGCTCACCAGCCATTATAAGAGTTGTGATATGGTCGAGACGTCGGAGAGAATTTTATGTCGATAAAGTCTTCACCTCTCTCCAATTTGTTCTCATTTTCCAACGTCATCTGCAAATGAGAATTTGATAAAATTTGAACGGCAACTGATAAGGCTGAACTATTTGCCAAGCGTTTCGCATTAAACTTCACTTTGGACTCCGTAAGCCACTCACTCCCAAATTTCCCATTGCTGACTGAAGCCACCTTTGATGACCTGGTCATCACCTATCTCATGTCCTGGACATCATAAAAAATCTTAACACCTCCAAAGCATGTTAACCTGATCTTATACCAGTAATAATAATAAAGAAATGCTCAGCTGAACTGGGTCCTGTCCTCTCCAAACTCTACAACAAATGCCTTGCTGCATCTTGCTTCCCCAATAGCTGGAAAATTGCCTCTGTGGTACCAGTCTTCAAGAATTCTGGAGATAGAACTGATCCTCAGAATTATCGCCCCAAATCAATCCTTTATCAATCTAGCGATAGTTCGTCACCTCGTTAATGCTAAACTTATCTCTGACTATCAGTATGGATTTCCGTAAGTACGGTTTACTGCGGACATCCTGACGGTCATCTCCGAACGCATATACCATACACAAGACAAGTTAGGTGAAGCTAGGGGTTTTTGATGTTTTCCGCGTCTGTACAACCTTTTAACTTGTTTCGGGTAGAGCAGTTTAAATAACACTTATCAAGCAATTGCTTTGTTTACACAGTATTTTTCGCATTTCAAAGCAATGTTTTATTAACACACGGAATTCAGATTTTTCAATTTGTTTGAAAATTTTCGACAATAGTTTCCACTTAGATTAATTGTACTTTGTTAACTAATAATCCGACTGAGCTCAAATTTCGGCAGGTGCAATTTCTAAGCATATGTATTTTATAAAGTGAGCCATCTATATGCTATCTATATGTCATCTATATGTCATCCATATGCTATCTATGTCATCTATATGTTATCTATATGTCATCTATATGTCATCTATGTCATCTATATGCCATCTATATGCTATCTACATGTCATCTACTGTCATCTATATGTCATCTATATGTCATCTATATGTCATCTATATGTCATCTATGTCATCTACATGTCATCTATATGTTATCTATATGTCATCTATATGTCATCTATGTCATCTATATGTCATCTATATGTCATCTATATGTCATCTATATGTAATCTATATGTCATCTATATGTCATCTATATGTCATCTATATGTCATCTATATGCCACCTATGTTATCTATATGTGATCTATATGTCATCTATATGTCAGGCCCGAGACTTATTGAGTTATGTGTTATTTTGTAGTGCGTTTTCAAATTATGTTAATTCGTTGATTTTTGGTGGACATTTCGTTGTTTTTTATATATATTTTCTGTTTTTCTTTTTCTTTATATCATTATCCTGAGACTATAAATATATATATATATATAGAGAGAGAGATAGAAGAAAAAGAGTGATAAATATTCGAATTTCAATTGTTCAATGCAAGGTGTATTCAGTAATAAACTAGTGTTTATTATTCTTTCCTTATATATATATATATATATATATATATATATATATATATATATATATATATATATATATATATATATATATATATATATATAGGAAAGAAGTTAATAATAAAACAAATGTAAAGTTTCATACATTAAAATGTCTTACATTTAAATATTGCAACAAAGAATATTTTATAAAAAAAAGTCCGATGGATTTTGAAAGGAATTAATCCTATCATTAGAAGGAGAAAAACCAATAAATTATTAAGTATTGGTAAATATTATTGATTAGAAAAAAATTACAGTCAATTATAAGTTCTGTTAGAAGCAAGAAATTCAAGTATGAATGAGCAGAAAGTCGCTAGGATTGAATATAAATTAATTATTTTATAATATTTGAAAGAAAGATTTTATGTTTTTGGTTTACCATTTTCATCACTTCATGTACCGGAAACGAATTTCATATATTTTTTTATTATTCTAAAAGCCCCGTGTTGCTTTTTCAGCCTTGGAGTGCTAACTACGACATGGGCTGTAAAGCATTCGTTTTTAGCTGTGCTGGCCACTTATGGATTCATCAATGGATTAGGAATCGGCATCGCTTATGGCATTCCCATCGCAACGGCCATGAAGGTAACATTCTTACTTTTTTGTTTTCTTTTTTTAAAAATCAGAAATTTGAAACAGCCAACTGTTTACACAGATTGAGAAAGGAAACCTTTTGGTATCAGGTTTCTATGAAGTTTCCCAAATTTAGGGAGATATGACACGGGTAGTTTAAAGACTGCATACCTTTTCTCAATGGAACTACTTCATACGCGGATTTTATTAATAAAGAGATATTGGATATTATTTATCCCTTGATCATCCGAGTGACATTTGTACACCTCGTGTGTATCTGACCGGTTTGCCATCTTTTTGTCTTCTGAATGATTACCAGAATGAATTAATGACAACCAGGGGTATTTTTACCCCGCCTAATAAACCAGTATCGTCCGGGCCTTTGGGTCTGGATTTACGCCGGTCTATTGGGGGTTGTTGGTCCTGTGCAGTTCTAGGAGGTGCACCCTCCCAGGCTTCGCCCCCCCTCTTTTGGGAGGAGTAAGTTTATTGCTTACTGTCTGAGGCGCCCTACCGGGAATGCCGACGGGGCTGCCCAGGCAATTTTTAAATGGCCAGAATACTCACCTCGAGCCCTGGCTTATCTAATCCCACTTTCCCGACCTTGTGTCACATGTTGCCTTGTGGGAGGTAGATAAATAAATGAATTAATGACACAACAATGCCTTTTTAATATTTTAATTCATTAAGGACTAGCTGTACCTACCCGACGTTGCTCGGGATGAAGTGAAATCATTTTAGTTATTAAACTTTATTTGTTTGCACATTTTTACACTTAAAGTAGACAACTCATATTATATTATTCAATTTAAAATGAGTTATCCCCCTTGCTGATTTTTATTTTATTTTGATTATTTAGAAATCTTTCATATTACCAGTCGTCCGCAGCGGACTAAGTAATTAAAAAATGTAGCTAAGTACAGTATCATTGTCAATAACACGGTACAACGATAACAAATGAAAATTGGCTGGTCAGAAGCAAAGTTTTATTAGTCAGCTGAAATCTATTTGAGTCTGACTTTGATAAATTCTCCGGTTGGGTTTGTGAGTTTTTTTTTTTCATAACATTCCTAAGGACCCGTGGCGCATTGGATATAGCACTAAGTTTAATTCAGTTCTAGGTGACTGTCATCTGAAGGTTGAAGGTTCAATCCTCGGTGCGGGCGATACGAAGAATTGCAAATTACTGACGACTTCTCCCAGTCATGGCTGACAGAACAAGCATAGATTAAATAAAGGGTTCCGTTCGAAATTCCGTCCAGATTCCCGAGTTCGACAGAAATATTCCCGAGTTCGAAGAGATACACCTGAAGAGGTTACAGCAGCCGAAACGTTGTGATGATAACACACAAAATGAGAAATGTAGTCCGAATAATCACAAGTATACAAATAATCAATCTTCATCTAAAAAATTCAGAAATATAATATTCCTAGACTCTTTATTCTCTTTTCTAGAGTGACCTAAGATATAGGGCATTTCCACCCAGCAACCATTTCGCTATCGCTTCCTATCACCAACTGTATAACAGACTCGACACGCTAAAAGCAACAAGCCGCGCATGCGTGGTCCCCCTCTGTATGTGACTCGATGTGGCGAGTGTAAAATGCAATAAATTTGCGCAATTTGGGGCATTTTTGACCCCCCTTTGACCCCCTGGGGGCGCGAACCAGAATGTTTCTGAGGTCAAGGATGCTCATTTTATATCCAGAACAATTGTCTCTACATTTTGGCCAAGTTTCAGAAAAATTGAATGGATGGATCAAACGTTATGGGAGAAAAGGGTAATTTTTTGCAATTTTGGGGGCTTTTGACCCCCTAGGGGCGCGAACCAGATTTTTTCCAAGGTCAGCGATACTTATTTTCTATTAGGAACAATTGCCTCCACATTTTGGCCAAGTTTCAGAGAAATTGAATAGATGGATGAAAAGTTATGGGGCAAAAAATGTCATTTTTTGCAATTTCGGTGCCTTTTGACCCCCTGACGGGCTAACCAGATTTGTTTTCAAAAATCGGAGAATGTCACTTTCTAACCTGACCAAAGTTACAACTTCATGCAAAATTTCAGAGAAATTCAATCGATGGTTGCAGAGAAAAATCCGGACGGACATACGGACGGACGGAAATGCCTCAAAACATAATTGGTCCCCCGATTTTATAAATCGGGGGACCAATTATGCATGATTTAGTCTTACTCATTTAAATGAACATGTTACACCGGACGTTCTTACACAGGAGAAACTACACCGGTTGTCACTGTAAATAGTGCGAGTCACCAGAAGACAAAACACAGTTTTGTAACTGTCGTTCAGTCGCTTTCTTGGCCTTTTGGCCAAGATCAAAGTGTAGCATCTGTTCCGATGGATACTCCACGAGACTGGTCCTGTGCAGTTCTAGGAGGTGCACCCTCCCAGGCTTTGCCTCCCCTCTTTGGGGAGGAGTAAGTTTATTGCTTACTGTCTGAGGCGCCCCTACCGGGGAATGCCGACGGGGCTGGCCAGGCAATTTTTAAAGGTAATAGGTGCTCTCCCTCTAGAGTGCTGATTTATCAAAACCCCACTTTCCGACCTTGTGTCACATTTTACTCTGTGGGGAGTAGATAAATACCCAGTCTTGTAACTGTCTAGCCAAGTGCTAGTCAGTTTCTTACTTTGTTAATACACTTGTTAAACGAACCCTCGACTTGACTTCCTTTATTTATTATTTACTGTGGAACAACTTCACAACAGAACACCTCTTTGCATCATGATTTCATTGAGCACCACAAATCTGGAGATAAATGAAAAGCTGAAAATCTAAAAACCTTTTTAACTAATTAATGAATTCCATCCTTATAAGAATAGATGTTTAGTTTACTTTTATTTCTTAGTTTTAGTTTTACATTATTTCTTTAATTCAATCATTTTTATCGAAACAACAATATTTATACTAAAATAGAACCTTGAACCTTGGCGGAGGTATGTGCTCTAATGGCCGCCATTCTAATTTATTCTGAAATTTGTTTATTTACTCATGTGTGAAAATGGGTCGTATTCTTTCGTATTTTTTTCGACAAGAAAAAACAAGCAAACAAATAAGATTGTTTTTGTTTGTTCGCGAGGACACAATTAAAATGTTTTGACAATGCGTTTTTCTTTCTTGTCCGTTGGATGACTCTAGACTTTCTCACACTTAGTATCCGAATGATTCTCGCTGCACCCTATTATTTCGTCCAATTGTTGGCTGACCCCAAACCGTGTGAATTTGTCCTGCCTGCCTTGTATCGGATCTGTGGCCTAAAACAGCAAACGAATATTAATTGGTCTTATAAGAACTGCTACCAACAAAGAGAACACTTATATACACTTTCATAAAAGCAAGAAAGACAAATTCAATAAATCAATAAATTGATACAAAACAAAATACCAATAATAGATAAATAGGAACTACAAAACATTTTAGAATCACAGCTGATAAAAATGTTACTAACCCAAGCAAATATTGACGCCTTCCGTGTGCAAAGTTTTAATAATTCCAGGAATAGACGGATATTGTATGTAAGCTTAATTTCAAATAAATAAAATAGTTTGCTCAATGTTATTGAGTAAAGGTGAATGCAATTTATTTATTTAGCAACAGAATTTAACAAATTAAAAATTTAAAATGGAGAAGTTAAAATACTAGTCAATAATTGTCTGAAATAACAAATTATCAAAAAAAGAAATTGGCCGCAATACGTAAAAAAATGACGTAAAAAGTTCGGCGCTCTTGTATAAGCAGTAACCGATCTGAGGGAGATAACTCTATTTGTCTTAGCCCCCGCTTATACTTTGGCAAGGGAGATAACTTTGTTTAACTTTTCTTTTTATGTTTATATAAAGTGTATACAATTTGTGGCATGTAAATAAAAGTGCTTAAAAATTATTTTGAACGGGTTAGGGGTTAGGGTTAGGGTAAGGTTAGGGTTAGGGTTAGGTTTAGCGTTTAGGGTTAGAGTTAGGATTAGGGTTAGGGTTTTTAACGCATTTCAAAACCGTAACATGTTTTTATTAATAAACAAAGTGACCTCCCTTGCCAAAGTATAAGCGAATTCGGAATAGCGGCGATTAAGACAAATAGAGTTATCTCCCTCAGATCGGTTACTGCTTATACAAGAGCGTCAAAAGTTCAACTTTCAACACGTTAAAAAGTTAATGTCAACATTTACTTTGGTAACGTCCTGTTCGACATAATCGGTTTCCGATGGCCAAATTTAAAAGCCTTTGTGGATATAATTTTTAATTTACTCTTACAAATCCGACTTTACTAGAGATTCGGTAAATCACTGGAACCAAAACCCTAACCCCACATTGTTCGGAGATTTTTTCAATGTGAAGAATTGCTGAACTGTTTTAGCATCAATATTGTTGTTACGATTAAGGAACAGCCAGAGATCGATTTCATTGGAAACAGACATAGCAATGTTTTATTTACTCCTCCCCAGGAGTTAGGCACTAGGACCTCCTAGAACTGCACAGGACAGGCGTGCAGTATCCATCGGAACAGATACTACACTTTGATCTTAGCCAAAAGACCAAGAAAGTTTTATTTATCTACCTCCCACAAGGTAAGATGTGACACAAGGTCGGGAAAGTGGGATTAGATAAGCCAGCGCTCGAGAGGTGAGCACTCTGGCCATTTAAAAATGGCCTGGGCAGCCCCGTCGGCATTCCCCGGTAGGGGTGCCTCAGACAGTAAGCAATAAACTTACTCCTCCCCAAAGAGGGGAGACAAAGCCTGGGAGGGTGGACCTCCTAGAACTGCACAGGACAAACCCACAGACCGGCAGAATCAAGCCCCAAAGGACAAGACAATACCAGTCTATGGGGTGCAGTATCCATCGGAACAGATACTACACTTTGATCTTAGCCAAAAGATCAAGAAAGTGTAACATCCGTTTGGATATTACACTTCATCTTTTCTGTCCTCGGTCAGTGAAAGAGTTGTTTTATTAGACTGAGGCAAATTTTTTGTTTAATCCAGTGCTCCTTGTTGCAGAACTAGATTTTCCATCACATTCAAAACCGACCTTGTGTCTTATTCTGTCCTCGTGGGGATCAATACATATTGAGATTTACCTACCTCCCCACGAGGTAAAGATACGAAACAAATTATGATTTGGATTATTTTGACTACTGTTCTCATCTTCCATATTATTCTCACAACGTTTTCTCAGGCACGTCTTGTCGGACTCGGGAATCTGTACGGAATTTCGAATTGAATCTTTTATTTAATCCAAGGGGTTGATTGCTAACGTTCCATCAACCATGACCGGGTAGAAGGCTTAAGTAATTCGTAATTGTATTCTTAGTATCGCCCGCACTGAGGATTGAACCTTCAACCTACATAAGACTGTCAGTAAGAAAATGTAAAATAAGAAGGTCTGAGGGTGTGAGAATTACATCAAAGATAAGAACAGTAGTCCGAATAATTATCAAACCTCGTCTAAAAATTTCAAGAACCTGAAGCAAGGTTTTATTTACTCCTCCCCAGGAGTTAGGCACAAGGCCAGTTTTATCTTACTCCCACAAGGTAAGATGTGACCCAAGATCGGGTCGAGAAAGTGGGGTTTGAAAAGCCAGCGCTCGAGAGGTGAGCACTCTGGCCATTTAAAAATTGCCCGGGCAGTCCCGTCGGCATTCCCCGGTAGGGGCGCCTCAGGCAGTAAGCAATAAACTTACTCCTCCCCAAAGAGGGGAGGCAAAGCCTGGGAGGGTGGACCTCCTAGAACTGCACAGGACAGACGTGCAGTATCCATCGGAACAGATACTACACTTTGATCTTAGCCAAACCTGAAGCAAGGTAATTTTTTTGTATGAATCTAGCGCCTTTGCAGCGATTTGGGCTAGGTAATATAACAGGCCCATATCCGCGATCTCAAGTAAGGGCGACTAAAACCACAAAACAACACATGAGGCCAATAGAATTGTATGGGAGGCAACATAGATAAATGTCTACTGGGATTTAAACCTGTACAAATCATCCATTTTTGTCGCATACTTACCCTTTTAGGGGAGGCCCAACGACTTATAGGTCACAATCAATTTAATATACGGGTTCATAATCGCGTGCCTCATGCAATGCGTCTGCTGGTTGTTATTTCTCGTAATAACTGCGGACACCTGCAATTAATTGTTTCACACCACTGAAGAATGGGAGGGGGGGCGCATTCCCGAGCTACGGGACTTGTTTCATTATCGTCGGTGCCCAAACATTCTCGCACGTCCGTCGCCCTCAAAACCTTCCACGCAACTCTCGTTTCTTCCTTTCTCTCTCACCCAGCTGACGGCACATCCGGGGGCGAGATGACATTTGAATGCACTTGCTGACCAGATGACCTGTGTACGTGTCGACCTCAGCCGTGAATTAAAATCTCAAGATGAATGCGCACCAACTCATTATGTAACAAGTTGCCATAGTGGTTATAGCGTTCACTAATCGGCCGGAAGACCGGAATTCAATCATTGGTCTAGTTATACCAAAGACTAAAAAATGCTACTTGATTCCCCCCCCCTTTGCTAAACACTCAGTATTATAAGACGAGGATCAAGGGTAAGTGGAGTAACTGTATGAAAAGAGTGGCGCCCCCTCCCCTATACCTCGGTGTAGTAGCCAATTAAAAACGAGCTTCCGGGTCCCACTCGACTATGGTCAGGCACTTTATTTTGTTTACCAATCAATTGTTTACCAATCAATTGTTTACCAATCATTTGATTACCAATCAATTGTTTACCAATCAATTGTTTATCAATCAATTGTTTACCAATCAATTGTTTACCAATCACTTGTTTATCAATCAATTGTTTACCAATCACTTGTTTATCAATCAATTGTTTACCAATCACTTGTTTACTAATCAATTGTTTACCAATCACTTGTTTACCAATCAATTGTTTATCAATCATTTGATTACCAATCAATTGTTTACCAATCAATTGTTTATCAATCACTTGTTTACTAATCACTTGTTTACTAATCACTTGTTTACCAATCACTTGTTTACCAATCAATTGTTTATCAATCACTTGTTTATCAATCAATTGTTTATCAATCAATTGTTTACCAATCACTTGTTTATCAATCACTTGTTTACCAATCACTTGTTTAACAATCACTTGTTTATCAATCAATTGTTTACCAATCACTTGTTTACCAATTAATTTTTTACCAATCACTTGTTTATCAATCAATTGTTTACCAATCAATTGTTTACCAATCACTTGTTTACTTATCACTTGTTTACCAATCACTTGTTTACCAATCACTTGTTTACCAATCACTTACGCTGAATCACAACTGTCGACCGACTTACACGTCCCTAGATAACAAAACATAATATTATTTACACCATCAAAAACGATGTTGAAATAATTGTCGAATATATTATCTAACTTTATCATTATTTTTATCATTATTATTACTATTAGCAAATGGTCCTGCTTTACTCATAAATGAATGGGAACCGATGTATTCTGGCCCCCACCCCATATCATTTTTATTCTTATTCTTAAATTTCTATAATTTCTGCGTTTATAAATGAAATAAAATGGAGTTAAATTCTGTTATTTATGGATATTCACACAACTTTCATCACAATTTTTTTGGTGGCTTTTAATTATTTTGGAACCCGAACTCTTGCACTTTATTAAACAGTCTTATGGAACGGGTAATCTAGCTAGTGTATATATATATATATATATATATATATATATATATATATATATATATATATATATTGACGTTTGTATTAAAGAAGATCAGAACAACATCGGTACCGTCGGTTTTTAATCCTGGCAAAGGTGACCTATAAAAGCCTGCATTGCCGGTCTCTTTTCAACCTCTGTTAATGTTTGTTTCCCCGAAAAAATATTAAGGCTATTTAATAATAAAAAAATATTAAGGCTATTTAATACAAAAATATTAAGGCTATTTAATAATAAAAAATATTAAGGCTATTTAATAATAAAAAATATTAAGGCTATTTAATAAAAATAAAATATTAAGGCTATTTAATAATAAAAAATATTAAGGCTATTTAATAAAAATAAAATATTAAAGCTATTTAATAACAAAAAATATTAAGGCTATTTAATAATAAAAAATATTACGGCTATTTAATAAAAATAAAATATTAAGGCTATTTAATAATAAAAAATATTAAGGCTATTTAATAAAAATAAAATATTAAGGCTATTTAATAATAAAAAATATTAAGGCTATTTAATAATAAAAAATATTAAGGCTATTTAATAATAAAAAATATTAAGGCTATTTAATAATAAAAAATATTACGGCTATTTAATAAAAATAAAATATTAAGGCTATTTAATAATAAAAAATATTAAGGCTATTTAATAAAAATAAAATATTAAGGCTATTTAATAACAAAAAATATTAAGGCTATTTAATAATAAAAAATATTAAGGCTATTTAATAATAAAAAATATTAAGGCTATTTAATAATAAAAAATATTAAGGCTATTTAATAATAAAAAATATTAAGGCTATTTAATAAAAATAAAATATTAAGGCTATTTAATAACAAAAAATATATTACGGCTTTTTAATAAAAACAAATATTAAGTCCATTTATAAAATATTAAGGATATTTAATAAAAAAAATATTAAGGCTATTTAATAAAAAAAATATTAAGTCTATTTTTAAAATATTAAGGATATTTAATAAAAAAATATTAAGGCTATTTAATAAAAATAAAATATTAAGGCTATTTAATAAAAAAAATATTACGGCTTTTTAATTAAAAAAAATATTAAGGCTATTTAATAAAAAAAAATATTACGGCTATTTAATAAAAATAAAATATTAAGGCTATTTAATAACAAAAAATATATTAAGGCTATTTAATAAAAAAATATTAAGGCTATTTAATTAAAAAAAATATTACGGCTATTTAATAAAATAAAAAAAAATTAAGGCTACTTAATAAAAAATATATATTAAGGCTATTTAATAAAAAAAATATTACGGCTTTTTAATAAAAAAAATATTACGGCTATTTAATAAAAAAAATATTACGGCTTTTTAATAAAAAAAATTAAGGCTATTTAATAAAAAAAATATTAAGGCTATTTAATAAAAAAAATATTAAGGCTATTTAATAAGAAGAAATATTAAGGCTATTTAATAAAAATAAAATATTACGGCTATTTAATTAAAAAAATATTAAGGCTATTTAATAAAAAAATATTAAGGCTATTTTATAAAAAAAAATATTACGGCTATTTAATAATAAAAAATATTAAGGCTATTTTATAAAAAAAATATTAAGGCTATTTAATAAAAAAAATATTAAGGCTATTTAATAAAACAAATATTAAGGCTATGTAAAAAAAGGATAGCCTTTTTAAACCCTTATAATTTACTTTTACAACATTAGTAAAACGTGTGATGTCGCTGGTTTGCTGAAGACAGATACTACATTTTGATCTTAGTCAAAAGGCAAAGTAACAATAAAAAAATTTTTTTTCTTACTAGGCATGTTAAAATGAATAAAGAAATATGATTTAATCGGAATATCTTTTAATGGGGGTGGGTAGTGTAGTATTCGTTCTGTTGCCATGAGACCGTCCTCCCAGGAATGATCTCCTCCACGGTGAGTAATATGAGCACATTTTTTTTTGTAAGCTTTACCATTTAAGAGGTACGCCGACAAAGGATCGAACCCTCCCCCGAAAATCTTTTAATATAAGTTCAGTACAAAAATGTAATAGAGAAAAGAATTGATCTACATCAAAGTTTGTGTTATATGAAGTAATTCATTTTGAAAAGAATCGGCGCGTGAAAATTCAATACTATTGAACTTAACATTATGAATTAGCAAGGTGAGTAACGTGGCACATTAGTTATTTTAGTGGCTATTACCAGGGCTTTACGCGCTCCACTACTTTTGGAGCTGCTCCCGTTCCTGCTCCAACGCCCAAAATTGGAATTTGCTCCTCTCACGCTCCCCTTTTTCAAAAAGGAGCCGCTCCTGCTCAAACTCCTATAAAAAAGGAGTGGCTCTTTTCAACGCTCCATAATGAAAATGTACCGTCTTTCATAAACGTTCTATTCTGCCAATGAGTGGTCGAAGGATAGGGGTGGGCGTCAAAGGATCTCGTCAATATGGGTGGGGATGTCACTTTAAGTGTAAGACCGTAAGATAATATTTGACGAAATCTCGCTAATATTTTGAGAGTTATAGGAGAAAATGTCGGACGAAGTATAGCATTATACGTAAATTTTCGTTTCCTGAGGTATAAAATAGAAATAGAAAAATCCCTGAAGTATTTTAAAACAATTTTAATTTTCATTACATTAACAACCTATTTTTTCTGGGGAGGAAAATTTTACCCGATATTTTTTCTATTTATTTGGGAAGGAAATTTAGATCTGTTTTAAGTAAATAAAGTTTTACTGTTAAACATTATTAGTGATTATTTTCTTTTTAAAGAAAACATTTCTCTGTGAGAGGAGAGACAGCCATATATATTTATTTGTTTTACGAACGTAACTATATTGTATAATGTATATTATTATTTACAACAGAGAAACGCGCAAGTACTTTCAAACAAATCGATTTATCCATATTTTTTTTTCAATAGTACAATTTGGGGCGAAAAAAGATTGAATAAAAAATTTTTTTCATAAGTTGGCCAAAAAATATCAATAAATTGTCAATAATCAATTCAGAGATCCATTTAATGTCTTAAAATTTCATACAAAATATCTGGCCTAGACCTTGGGAGTTGAAAAAATATCGGGTCAAATTTTCCTCCCCCGTAAAATTAACTGGAGCAAGTTTTCCTAGGTCGGGCAAAAATATTATTAAAATTAAAAATTTGAATAAAAAACGTGAAAATCTATATTTTAAATCTCTAACAAAAACAAACTGTTTACAATTTTAATATTCGATAATAGATTTTTTAAGATAAAGAAAGATATCTAACCTACTTTCGGTTCTAAAAAACAACAACAAATTAGTCAGAAAGTCTAATTATTTGCTTTTTAAAATTAAAATTTAAGATATTTTCTTTAATTTAATTAAGTTTAAACATCGGTGTAATTGTAGAATAGGGACCGCTATTTTCTTTCGCTCATTTCGCTTGGTATTCGCCCACATTTTTTATGAAACTGATTGTTGGTCTTAATTGCATTTTTGGTCCTGAAATAAAATTCTCATTTACCTTTTAAAGTGTTGAGAATCTAACTTTAATTCGAGGTTTTAATCGCTGGCGGCCATGTTGGTTTTTATTGTTTTTTTCTTTGGACTAAAGATATTTTTTCCTTGGATTAAATATATTTTTTCCTTGGACTAAAGATATTTATTACACACACACAAAAAAAACTTTGAACATTCTATTTACAAAAGCAAGTTTTAACGGAATTTAAGCAAACATAAAACGGTTAAAACATACTAGTCGTGAATTTAAGAATAACAAAATGTCGCCGAAAAGACGATGGGTAAAAATGTGGCATAAAAGTTCAATTTGATATATGCTAAAAAAATAAATTATAATTTTTTGTCAGGACAACATATACCATTTCATCCCAAAAATCGATTTTATCGAACATTTGGGTCAATACCGAGCGAAATTGGTGAGAAAATCCAACGGCCCCTATTTTATAATTGAACCTAAAATTCTTTAAAACACGAATTAAAAGAAAAATTGGTTTATTTATTAAATCAGCAATAACATCCTTGTCATAAATACAAAAAAAGTTCAAATCTATAAGAAAATAACTTCAAAGACATCTATAGACTCACTGGCTACAAATTGTCTGCTGCCTTAAGAAAACTGTCCTATGAAAAATTTAACATGTCGGTGTGAAACTTCAAATGTTTTGTTTTTATGCTTAACTCTCTAGTTCTTTCTCTCTCTCCCTTCCTCTCCCTCTTCCCCCCCTCTCTCTCTCTATCTCTCTCTCCCTATCTCATATACATTTACCAGAGATATAATTTAAAAAATAACTTTGAGACTTTCTTTTCTTTTCCTTTTTATCACTGAATAAAACTAATGTTTTAAAAAAAAAGCCAAATAATTTTGGAGCGAAGAGCGCGGAGCGCTAAAACCACACGCTCTAGTCCCAAATGGAGTTGCTCCCGCTCCACTCCCGCTGAATATAAAATGAGCCCACCTCTCCTTCGCTCCAGCAAAAAGGAGCGTGCTCCTGGAGCACGCTCCTTTTTGGAGAGCTCCGTAAAGCCCTGGCTATTACATACCGACAAGTTACTTATTCGAATTACTTTTTGAAGATTGTACAACTCCCCATCGAACACTATTGCATGTGAATATTTACAGAGTATCTATAGACTTGGAAAATTAAAAGTTTCTAACAATTTTTAATTTGAACGAAAAATCCTTAACAAAGCCATAACACCTTTAACGTGTATTCTGGGATAATTCGATCTCTTATGAAATGACAGGAGTTTTTGTCATGTCAATTTTCTTCTCTTTGCAGTGGAATGATTCGAAGCGAGGAATTACAAGTGGGTTTGTTGTTTCGGGCTTTGCGGCTGGTGCTTTCATATTTAATCAAGCCATTACCGCCATTTTAAATCCAAACAACTTAAGCCCGACGCTAGAAAAGGGAAGTGAAGAAAGGTAAGATGAATGGTTTGAAGTGACACATTTCTTAGATGTGGATATCGCATCCCTATTTTTGCCTATGGTGGTTGGGTGCTACCACTAAACCTTAACGACGTCTTTAACCTTCATGTTGAAAGTTGTTCGCTTAAATGCTGCTGTTTTGTTTTTTTCTTAAATTACGAACAAAACCGACTGGATTTAGAAAAGTTATTTATTTAATTTTATTGTTTTAAGAATATTTTTATTTCATATAATCTTAATAATAGTAACTAAAAAGAAATAAACATTGTAAGCATATTTAAAAAAATACAGAAACAAAAACGTGATTAAAATAAAATATTTTATTAACCTTTGAAATTATTTAAATAAGTCAAATGTTTTTCCTTTTTGTACATGTTTGCTTCACATTATTATTTTGCAAATAAAACAAAAATCTATATTAAAATTGAACATTTTGTCTGCTTGGCCTTTTGGCTAAGATCAAAGTGTAGTATCTGTTCCGATGGATACTGCACTTCATAGATCGGTATTGTTTTGGCCTTCGGGGCTTGATTTACGCCGGTCTATGGGTCTGTCCTGTGCAGTTCTAGGAGGTCCACCCTCCCAGGCTTCGCCTCCCCTCTTTGGGGAGGAGTAAGTTTCTTGCTTACTGCCTGAGGCGCCCCTACCGGGGAATGCTGACGGGGCTGCCCAGGCAATTTTTAAACCCCACTTTCCCGACCCGACCTTGGGTCACATCTTACTTGTGGGAGTAAGATAAAAACTGGTCTTGTGCCTAACTCCTGGAGAGGAGTAAATCAATACTCATAACAGGTTAAGCTTCAAAACTACCCAAACGAATTGCACCAAATGTTACATGAACCGTCATTGAGATGAGATTATAGTTGCATTACGGAGGGGTGAAATGTTAATACTTATACTACTGTCACTATTGAAAATAATAAACACTGGTCAAAATTATACTACTACTATTACTACTACTAATAATAAGATCAAAGTGTAGTATCTGTTCCGATGGATACTGCACCCCATAAACTGGTATCGTCTTGGCCTTCGGGGCTTGATTTACGTCGGTCTATGGGTCTGTCCTGTGCAGTTCTAGGAGGTTCACTCTCCCAGGCTTTGGGGAGGAGTAAGTTTATTGCTTACTGCCTGAGGCGCCCCTACCGGGGAATGCCGACGGGGCTGCCCAGGCAATTTTTAATGGCCAAAGTGCTCACTTTCTCGGGCGCTGGCTTTTCAAGTCCTACTTTCCCGACCTTGGGTCACATCTTACCTTGTGGGAGTAAAATAAAACTGGCCTTGTGCCTAACCTCCTTAAGAGGAGGTAAATAAATACTACTACTACTAATAATAATACTAATAAAAAGAAAAAGAAGAAGAAGAAGAAGAAGAAGAAGAAGAAGAAGAAGAAGAAGAAGAAGAAGAAGAAGAAGAAGAAGAAGCTGAACCACCAATCCTTCTCCCCTTTTCCTTTTTCTCAGTAGCCCCTTACGTTTACAGTGGCGGCCTGCCTTGTTTGGGGTGAATCATGTTAAAAAAAAAATTTTAAAAAGAAAAAAACAGTGTCAAGATGAACTTGTGCAAAAGACCTTGCGAATATACGTCACTTGTCACTGCTGATTTAGTATTATTTCTGGCGGCATTCAGGAAAACTGGAAAAAGCTACAACATCGTAAGTAATAACTTACGATGTTAAATAAGATTATTTAAATATTAAATTAGATCATTTAACTAAAACAAAATGTGTGAGTTTCATAACATCGTGCTTAACGGTTATTACAAATATCGTTTAACTTTCTTTTTTCTGTGATGCACACGTCAAATTCACACGTCAAATTCACACGTCAAATTCTTTTCGAATTGTTTACTCATTCCAGATATTTTCAAGATGCTGACATTTTGGATCGCGTCCCATCCATATTCTGGATTCTGAGTTCGATCTATGCAGGCATTCAGCTGATTGGTGTCTTACTGTTAAAAAGACCGAAAAAGAAGAAAAAGGTAACGTTGTCTTTCAAGCACCTGTAAATTCCGCTTCAAAACAAACGAGCCCTGCCAATCAATAAAATAAATACATGGATAATATTCTGCAACGTTAAATATTTTAGAACTTTCTTTTCAAAAGCAACTCCACGAACCGTTCAAAAATACATCGGAACATGTATAACTTTTAAGGCTGCTTTTAATAAATAAATAAACGTTAGATGATTTGACAGATAAAAGTTTAAATATTTTTAAATCACTTTTTAAATACTAAAAATTGGATATAATTGGATATAATTGGATATACACAGACATGAAGAAGTAAATAGGCATCTTTATTGTCAGTAACAATAAATACTTCTGTTTGCGCCTATGAGAATTCTGATTCTTTATTGGTCCCCCGATTTTATAAATTTTATGTTTTGAGGCATGTCCGTCCGTTCGTCCATCCGTCCGTTCGTCCGTCCGGATTTTTCTCCGCAACCATCCATTGAATTTCTCTGAAATTTTGCATGAAGTGGTAACTTTGGTCAGGTTAGAAAGTGACATTCTCCGATTTTTGAAAAAAATATCTGGTTAGGCCCCCAGGGGGTCAAAAGGCCCCGAAATGGCAAAAAATTACATTTTTTACCCCATAATTTTTCATCCATCCATCCAATTTCTCTGAAACTTGGTCAAAATGTGGATGCAATTGTTCCTAATAGAAAACAAGTATCGCTGACCTTGTAAAAAATCTGGTTCGCGCCCCCAAGGGGTCAAAATCCCCCAAAATGGCAAAAAATGACCCTTTTCTCCCATAACGTTTGATCCATCCATTCAATTTTTCTTAAACTTGGCCAAAATTTAGAGGCAATTGTTTTGGATATAAAATGAGCATACTTGACCTCAGAAAAATTCTGGTTCGCGCCCCCAGGGGGTCAAAGGGGGGGGGGTCAAAAATGCCCCAAATTGCCCAAATTTATTGCATTTTACACTCGCCACACCGAGTCACATACAGAGGGGGACCACGCACGCGCGGCTTGTTCGCCTATGTGATAATTAAAGGGGAATATAAGATAGTTATATTGATATCTGCTTTGTACGGCTTCGAGTGCTAACTGTCGACGAAGGAAACAGAAAGTTTATACATGTTTTGTGGGGTGTCTATTTACT
>OY744537.1:90784726-90799726 GCA_963556195.1 Sepiola atlantica | reverse complement strand
ACAAAATCGGTTACGTAATGACAGCGTAATGTCATCAAGCTGACATAGCAAAATAGTTATGATTTGTATATAGACATTAGTAGACAGACTTTTTCACCCTATCACAGTTATTAAGTGTAGCAAGACGGGCAAGTGCTTCAGGTTGGGATCGAAATTCGATAGTTTTGTTGACAGTCGGCGATTATAACCACTCGATAGTAAGACACGAGTAAGCGAAATCTCAATGTTTATATAAATAGTCAACCATTGAACAGTTCTTCATTCGTATTGGTAGTTGGTAGTTGGCGATTTCAATTACCACGAAGGGGGCATATATATATATATATATATATATATATATATATATATATATATATATATATAGAGAGAGAGAGAGAGAGAGAGAGAGAGAGAGAGAGAGAGAGAGAGAGAGCGAGAGATAGAAGAAAAAAGAGTGATAAATATGTGACGATTGTCCAAATTTATTTCAAATTTCAATTGTTCAATGCAAGGTGTATTCAATAATAAACTAGTGTTTATTATTCTTTCCTTAAGCCAAGGCTTTTCAAAGATCGAAATCTTATCATCAGAGGAGAAATACAGATGGATAAGTTGGCTTTCGAAAAAACCAAAGTTCAAATATTTGAAAAATATGAAAATTATTATTCAAAATTATTAAAATAATTTTTGTTAAAAAAAAAAAACGTATTGAATGAAAAGAAAAGTTCCGTGAAAAAGATATGCAAATTGTCCGGGTGGTAAATTTCCGTTGAAAAGAAGTCCGGTGAATTGTAGAATATGAATAAAAACTCTTTGCGTGAGAGCAGATCCCTAACCCCAAATCTTTAACAATTTTGCCTTATTGTCTCATTCGGATTTAAACCTTGAATGAGATTCATCTGTTTTATTTGGCCCTGGAAGTACATAAAAAAATGGTCTGTTTTCCTCTTCTCAACCCCTTTTAAGTGCGTCTGGACTTACCTATATTTTGAGCACTTTCTCCAATCTGCTCCCACGCAAAGAGTTTTTCTTCACATTCTACAATTCACCGGACTTCTTTTCAACGGAAATTTACCACCCGGACAATTTGCATATCTTTTTCACGGAACTTTTCTTTTCATTCAATACGTTTTTTTTTAACAAAAATTATTTTAATAATTTTTAATAATAATTTTCATATTTTTCAAATATTTGAACTTTGGTTTTTTCGAAAGCCAACTTATCCATCTGTATTTCTCCTCTGATGATAAGATTACACATGTGTTTCATGCAAAACCTGTAATTATCAGTATGGAAGGAAAAAATCCCTGCCAGTCGCACGATTCGAACCCGATACAAAATTCATTTTTAACTCAGTAGTCGGAGCGTTAACCGTTGCAGTCAACACGTATTGCGCTGTGGAAATGGGAAATAAGATTAACATCTAAATGCCAAATTCAGCGGGCATATATGCAAGCTGTCAAATAAAACTCTCTCTCTCTCTCTCTCTATCTATCTATCTATCTATCTATCTATATATATATATATATATATATATATATATATATATATATATATATATATATATATATATATATATATATATATTAGCTGTACCTACTTGACGTCGCCCGGGAGTCTTTATTTATTTCAATATTTTAAGAGTTCGGCTGCAAAACGCGATAAACGACGAAACTATCACTACGAAAAGTGTTCCACGTGAACACTCGACCATACCCCAAAGTCATATTTTACATAACATGATGACGTCATTATTTCTGTTTGCTTTCAATCAAAATAAGCTTTTAGTCAAAGTCTACATTTAATATATTCGACCTTTCATTGTTTAAGGTAGCAATTTAAACTAATTGGATTTATCCCGTTTTGCATTCGAACTCTGCATGTGTTTCGCTTATTGAGGACCGTTTCTTTATTAATAAAATATGTACAATAAAAGGATTCTGTGTAAAACACTTTTTTAACACATGATCGTCTAATAAGTAAAAATAAATAAACAACATGGTTTGCCGTTCTTACTTGGTTTATATGAAATATGTTTTAACATTTCTAATCTGGTCACGAATAGCGCAATGGCTTCTGTTTTTCGTTCATGAACATTTCCTGTGTTATGAATAGCGATTAGTCACTTCCGGTTTCGTTTATATTATTGACTCTCCTGTATTGACTCTCCTGTATTGACTCTCCTATATTATTAACCTATCCTGTGTTTTGATAACCGTTTTTACCCCGAGTATTCTTTTATATTTAAAGTCGAAAGTAATAAAAAAAGAATCGAAGTAGTTTTGTTCAATAGTCAACTCCAGTTACGTGTTCATTTTTGGAGGGAATATTTCTCCTGTATTTACCAGTTCGTAATTTAATATAAGCAAATTTAGAATATCCTGTTTACGTATTGCGAAATGACGAAATTTCTTTTCCAAAAAACGAAGCGGTCTGTAATAAAATAATTGTACAATTCACCCCTTATGCAAGGTAGAAATTTCGTTTTGTATGAAAGGAAGCGGTTTGTAGTATTTTAATCGTACAAATCACGTACGAATTACTTTCATTTATGTTTCGACCCCCCCAGTATTAAATATTTATATATTACCAAATATAGAACTTGCTAATGTTATACATGAGTTTGTGTAGTTTGTTTGTAAATGTTTTAAAGGGATATACAATAAACATCTAGTTGTAAAAATGAAGGAAATAACAGAAAGCTTACCATGAAGGAAGTGGTGAATGGCACTGAAGTTGACAACTGACGATTATATCAACTCATTAAAACGATAATGTAATTTGTTTATCTAAAAGAAGTATCTTATATATTATATACAACTATGTCTAAGAAATGAATAGGCTAATATTTATGTAAAACAAATATAATTCTTTATATGATAATCACAATAGATAGAACAATGATGATTCAGCGCGTTATCGAAAATATTCTCTATTTATTCAATTTGTAGGGGCGGAATAAGTATGTTTTTAAAGAATCTTGAACGGAGTACATATTTTCATTGCAAAAGAACATTTGTTATAAATAACAAGTCAGAATATCAAATCTTAATTGCTATCGATGCCAAACTTTAAGCAGCAGGCCATCTTAACCCTAACCCTAACCCTGTTCCGATGGATACTGCACCCCATAGACTGGTATTGTCTTGGCCTTCGGGGCTTGATTTACGCCGGTCTATGGGTTTGTCCTGTGCAGTTCTAGGAGGTCCAACCTCCCAGGCTTCGCCTCCCCTCTTTGGCGAGGAGTAAGTTTATTGCTTACTGCCTGAGGCGCCCCTACCGGGGAATGCCGACGGGGCTGCCCAGGTAATTTTTAAACCCCACTTTCCCGGCCCGACCTTGGGTTACATCTTACTTGTGGGAGTAAGATAAAAACTGGCCTTGTGCCTAACTCCTGAAGAGGAGTAAATCAATACTCGATTCTAGTTTATATAAGTGTTTTTAACTTTTTTTTCATCAAACAAATATGTCTTTACAATATGTTTACAACAACAAAAAAAACATCCATTGAATAAAAACGTTCTCGAATGGAGGGCGTGAATTCATTTAATGTCTGAAATTAAATTCTAACTCTTGTATACACAATTAGTTTTATTTCATCGACGTTGCTCGGGAATCTTTTTACTTTAACTTTTGTTTCGTCATTGTTCCTTATCAATCCGACACATCTACATGCATGAGAATTTGTCTTGTAATTTTATTAATATAGATTATATCTCTTTTACTATTTTAATCATTAACCTGGCAACTTTCCCACGTGGGAAAATATTATAAAATATTCAAGAAATGTTTCATTTTGTAGAAATTACTTATGCAAATCGTTTTATTTTAGACTCTTTTAAAATCATTTTTATGAAAAAAAATTCTTAGGCCAGGATTACATTTGGTGAATTTGGGAAATAAAACAAATATTACCTGATATACCATGGTCCAATTTTTATTTTGCATTAATTTGGAATAATGTTCTATATATTAAATTGATATTCATTTGTGTCAAGATTGCACATAGAATATATTACGTAAAGAGGACATTTTCGCTTCAATATAAAAAACGTAGAAAGGACATTTCCGCTTTGAATTACGTTTTGAAATTCAGTTAACGTGTCAAAGGAAGTGACGTAAGAGGACAGGAAGTCGAGATAGAAACGTGATAGATGGGAAGCTAAGTACGTTCACTTTTGTTTTCGCCTGCGAAGAAATAGCCGTATTTTGGAGAAGATCTCCATCATTCCTCTCTGAATGGACGGTGGGGAAAAGTTTAATACTGTGCATTATGCAACACATTTGAAACCATTTTTCTTTATTATTAGTTTAACATTTGAAACAATTTACTAAATATTAAATTCGTATTCAATTGAATCAAATTAACTCATGAAATACTTTGCTCATAACTCGACAACTTTACCATATGGGAACATACCCTTATCTCAACAACAGCTGAAGGTATGATAATAACATTTTCAGGAGTTCGATTCTAGTTCACAAAGATTGCAATTTGAACATGTAAAATTCTAACTCAAATGAGATTGAATAGTGTCAGCTCAAAGGTTAACCAACTTAGTTTTGCCGTACTTACATGTTTTAAATACTAAACAGACACAAGTAAGGGTATATTATTAACGGAATAAAAACACACAATGAATTTTTTGCAGATCTGAAAGCAGACGTGAACGAATGCTGAAACCTTTCAAGTTGTTCAAAACGAAAACATTTTACAAACTTTGGTTCATTTTTGTTCTGAATGGTACCGGCATTTCTTTCATGCTCACTCTTTGGAAGGTAAGCTGCATTTGACTGCTTTCATATTCTCGACATCTTAAAGCTAAATATTTTAAAATAAAGACTGCGTAATCGTAATCTTATTGTAAAATAAACCCTGATTTCAGCACGGGTAACCATTACTAGAAATACATAAGTATGTATGCGATATTGATGATTTCTGTGTTTCCATTTTGTTAAGACCCGGCGCGGCTGAAAAAGAACGCAAAATATCGGTAGCCTAATAACAGAAATTAAATAGATGATAAGGGTTGATATGCCGTAAAACGGACAAGAAAAACTTTGAGTCAGACGATAATTCGTTTTTCCAGATCGCGCTATTTAGAGTCTCGTAACACCTCCTTCACAACCGCCTAAAATAACGTTTTTCTTATAAAAACAGGTTGGTATTTCACCACGTCGGGTCTTTTTTCATATATGAATTCATTCTTTAATTGTAAAACATGATTTTTAGCTATAATACACTTTCCAATCTTGATTCCTTTCTGTTCTCCAGGCGCATCAAAAGGAGACAAAAGGACAGAAAGTGTTTTTCTTACACAGGTTTGACGAAAATTCTGCTTGCATTTCTAACAAAATAGTTGTGCATCGTTCTAACGCAACAAATTGCAACACTGGTATGCTAGTGAGTACTAATTATGACTAAAAAACAACAAAAAACAATAGCAACCAGAGGTTCATTTTGAGTGCGGATTTTTATAGCATCAACCCCACTTTTTCTAATACAGAAAGTAAATACCTCTTTCAGATATCTCTCTCTCTCTCTCTCTCTCTCTCTCTCTCTCTCTATATATATATATATATATATATATATATATATATATATATATATATATATATATATATATATATATATCTGGTTGAACAGGAGTGCCAACTTCTGTTTATTCCTTTTGTGATCCAATCTTTCTATTCGTCGAACGATAGATCTTGTACTATTAACCAAGGAGTGTAGGAAATCTCCATATTTGACGCAAACGTTTTCGACCATCACTGGTCGTCCTCAGGCGGATGATTGATCAATGCAAAATAAAATTGGTGAATTTATTAAGAAGACGTTTTCATGTGATTAAAAACATTAAAAACATTCAACAGCATTTCAACACGCCTTCGCACCCCTCATAACGACAATGATGGTCGAAAACGTTTGCGTCAAATATGGAGATTTCCTACACTCCATGGTTAATAGTACAAGATCTATCGTTCGACGAATAGAAAGATTGGATCACAAAAGGAATAAACAGAAGTTGGCACTCCTGTTAAACCAGATATATATATAGACTAGATGAATGTGTATCCTGGAATCCGGCTAAACTAAAAAGAAGACTTCAAGAAAGATAAACTATAAGTGGTCAATGAGTGTTCTTCATTGCTTTACTCAATATTTGAGAATTGGAGGAGAATCTTCATTGAATACTTGCATATTCATGTATCTAATATAGAATTCAAGCGTTAGCCCCAGGAAAGGACCCCTTAATTTCTGAGAACTTAAACTGAAGTTAAATAAATATAATAGACGGACATAAGTAACTACATTTACTAACATTCGCTTTGGTTCTTCACGATCACTGGCTGTGTTTAACATAATTATTTGTCAGATATTTATTTCAAAAACTATCACGTGCATGTGCCTGCGGATGTGATTTTCAAAATTTTTTAATCAGCTCGTGACAGGACATCGTTTTCTGGTATTTATTGCAGATATTGCTGGCAATCTTGTGTAGGTTACACGTGTTTGTTTACCATTGTCCGTAGAAAAGAAATTGAATGAGTATTGATTTACTCCTCTCCAGGAGTTAGGCACAAGGCCAGCTTTTATCTTACTCCCACAAGTAAGATGTGACCCAAGGTCGGGTCGGGAAAGTGGGGTTTAAAAATTGCCTGGGCAGCCCCGTCGGCATTCCCCGGTAGGGGCGCCTCAGACAGTAAGCAATAAACTTACTCCTCCCCAAAGAGGGGAGGCAAAGCCTGGGAGGGTGGACCTCCTAGAACTGCACAGGACAGACGCATAGACCGGCGTAAATCAAGACCCGAAGGTCAAGACAATACCGATCTATGGGGTGCAGTATCCATCGGAACAGATACAACACTTTGATCTTAGCCAAAAGGCCAAGAATATTCTGAAATTGAATGAGTAAATTCTGAAAACGCGGGTGATGAGCTGTCATTTGTTTGCATGAATTCTACACATTTTAAGATTAAGCTTTCATCATTTTAATAAGTTGCAAAAGTTACGGCCCTATTTTGAGTTTGCTTAATGTTTTCTTGTCGGCCATCTTCAATCTATATGAATTAGCGTGAGCCGTAGTATACTCTTTAACTTATTTAGGGGTCACATTAAGGTACACATTAAGGTCAAACTTTGAATCCACAACAACGATGTCCTAGATATTTTTAGATCATGATTAGGCACTAAACCCTACCTAAAATCTTCTATTCACCCTATAAAATAAAGTCATCGATATAAAATATTCTTTTTCTTTGTGTCTATGTGTGTTTGTCTGCCTCTCTCCTTTCCCATTTCTCTCTTTTTCTCTTTCTCAGAACGTGTGCGTTCTTGCTTTATTAGTCTTTCTGACCCTTTCTATGCCCCAGTAATTACAGTCAGAAACTACTGCAACAATTTGACGAATGGGAGTTTCTCACAATAAAAAAACATATTCATACAACCTTATCAAATAAGGAAAACCTATACATCAACCTGAAAGCCCGCTTAAATCATAGTCATATTGCTAAAAACTACCCAGAAATTGCGAGAAATCTCATCTACTTATCAATTGAGGATAAAATACACCTTAAAATAAAATTATTGACTAGATAAGAATTCTGAAATCATGTTGGAAGAATATTTGTTATTCAAGCATTTTCACTGGAATAAACTGTTCAAGAAATAAAGGAGACTAAAAGTATTCCATCTAAAGCAGGGGAGGATTTGTTTATTGATTTCAATATGGCATCGAAGAAAATGGCTTCTGCTTCAAAATATTCTGAATTCTAAATTGTCACGGTATAAGTCGGCAATAGGCAAGTAAAAATCCTCATAGAATAATTTATTCCTGGAACTTTAATTCGTAGACTTTAACATTTTAATTTTATTACTTAACACGCGTGACAAAACGATGCAAATCGTACATGCATTTACATTTAACTGCTGACTGTATTTTATCAAAATAAACTCTTTCTATCTTAATTGCAACAGCTCTTACGTCACGATTTCGATAATGTATGCATGAAAAATGTTCTGAATTTGTAGACTTTAATTAAAAAAGTTTTTATCTTTCTTCCTATATTTTTTTAATCTTTTGATAATTGTCTTGTTCTTTTTTTTTGCTGTTGTTTCAATTTGTTTATAGGCGTATGGACAGAGTTTTATCAATGACGATTATTTCTTATCACTTGTCGGGGCGTGCTCATCTCTTTTCAACGCCATTGGACGAATCACGTGGGGAATTGTGGCCGACAAATTTTCATTCAGGGTAAGAAATATTTGATTTCATTCTATATCAAATTTCAATTTAAAAAATTGTAACGTAAAAGAACTGACATCAAAACAACTCATTTAATCATTTCTCTTAATTAATTATTAATGTTGGTCTACTAAAAATCTTATAATCTTCATTTCATATATATACAGGGTGAGCCAAAAGTAGGTGGACAGCATTTGGAATAGGTTTATGTGTCAGTTATATTAATGCAATTATTAATTATTATTATTAATGTTTTTTACTGTCCACCTACTTTTGGCTCACCCTGTATGTATATATATATATATATATATATATATATATATATATATATATATATATATATATATATATATATATATATGATAAGTCAATGAAAATAATTAGACCTGCAAAGGGAAGCCAATCAAAATCTTCGGTTGTTCAAAAACAAAGACCGTTTAGTGAATAACAATATTTATTTTTCTTCTCTTTCATTCCTTAAGCCAAAAAATATTAATATCTATTCAAAAAATAGTAATATCCATTCAAAAAATAGTAATATCCATTCAAAAAATAGTAATATCCATTACAAAAAGTATTAAGATCCATTCAAAAAATATTAAGATCCATTGAAAAGATATTGATGTCTATTCAACAAATATTAATATCCATTCAAAAAATATTAAGATCCATTCAAAAAATATTAATATCCATTCAAAAAATATTAATATCCATTCAAAAAATATTAATATCCATTCAAAAAATATTAATATCCATTCAAAAAATATTAATATCCATTCAAAAAATATTAAGATCCATTCAAAAAATATTAATATCCATTCAAAAAATATTAATATCCATTCAAAAAATATTAATATCCAAAATGGATATTTACATTTTAGAAATACATTTAAAGTTTTATCTTATGCATGTATTTATTCATTCTTTACAAAGTCAGTATTAGATAAAACTAAATATTTAATTAAATTGTAAAGCAAAACATGCTCTAACCCCAAAACAGTATTAATCAAGGAAATGATGTAATCCTATTTGTCAAATATTTTTTTTTTGGATGAAACGGGAAAATTTGTGATTTTTCTGAATCTAAATTTTAAAATGATTGAATTCATATTTTTGTCGTCAATTTTTTGTAAAAAGAAACAACAGCAAAAAAAGTGATAATCATCTTGAAAGGATTTAAAGAAAATGAATATGATGGCATTTATGACATATTTGACATCTTTTGTGGTTAACCTATTTTTATCGATACGGAAGAGAAAATACGATACAGACTGACAGGAAAACAACAACAGAATATCATGATACAAACTGGACAGCAGATGAAAGAAATAAAAAAGCTCGATTTTAAACGTTTCAGAGTAGACGTTTATTTGGTACAAGTGTACCAATCCCGCTCCAAATGGTGGAATGTTTTTTTATTGGCTTGAACTTGTGTTTAATTTAGCTGGTCTTGTGTTTCTTTACGGCATCACGTACCACCGCTGCACAGACGTGGCGGTCTAACGCTGATTCCGCTGTAATTGTTAGCTGACCCCGATTCCAGCGACATACTTGATAGATATGTCAACATCCATCAACAGCTACCCAGCTTTTCTCTCACCAACGACACCACTCCTGTCGTTCCAGTTTGCTGTCACCAGAGACGTCACTCCCTACTGTCCAGTCTCTCCTGTTCCAGTGACATCACCATCCTGTCAACATCCATCGACAGCTACCCAGCTTTTCTCGCACCAACGACACCACTCCTGTCATTCCAGTTTGCTGTCACCAGAGACGTCACTCCCTACTGTCCAGTCTCTCCTGCTCCAGTGACATCACCATAAAAAAACAATCACTCATTGTTATTACCATCTCTTATGGTAAAATAAACAGACTTATTTCTTGAACTGTTCACCAGTGGTTGTCCTCTCTTCTTTGTCATTGCCGTTACTTGCCTGTGTCCACCTTTTTCTTAGTTGTGTGGCCGATCGATCCAACCCCCCAACGGGTCGGTCGGTCCCGCAACAGATACGAAGCCCACATAATCTCGTCTTCAGTTGGTTTCCCCTTTGTTTCCCAACAAGGAGTTTCGCTGAGATCGCACCGTTAGTGAATTGAGTCGGATCTGAATGATTGACGTCTCGTGGGGAAAACTTGCTGTAGTCGTTGGACGTTGCAGCAACGGCGGACCGCGGTGTTCTACGAAAACAAACAAGTAGGCAGACGCGCAAAAAATAAGCCGTTCGTTTGACCACGTCATGTAACATCAGTTTGCCAACATTCTACATTCATTTATCCCCCCCTCTCTCTCTATTTGCAGGTTTCAATGATGTGCCTTTCCACCGTATTTGCTGTGTTCGCCATCACCTTAAATGTCACAGAATTGGTCAGTAAACCGTTATTTTTCATCTGGATGTGCTTCATTAATCTGGGATTCGCCGGAAACTTTGCTCTCTTGCCGTTCGCCAGTTCGAGAGCCGTGGCCCATATATGTGTTGGTGCACCAGGAACAGTCTTTTCAGCGATGGTAAGTTTGGAAATGATTAAATGATTGCGAATTTTTGCTCACTGGTTAGTATTGATTTACTCCTCTCCAGGAGTTAGGCACAAGGCCAGTTTTTATCTTACTCCCACAAGTAAGATGTGACCCAAGGCCGGGTCGGGAAAGTGGGGTTTAAAAATTGCCTGGGCAGCCCCGTCGGTATTCCCCGGCAGGGGCGCCTCAGGCAGTAAGCAATAAACTTACTCCTCCCCAAAGAGGGGAGGGAAAGCCTGGGAGGGTGGACCTCCTAGAACTGCACAGGACAGACCCATAGACCGGTGTAAATCAAGCCCCGAAGGCCAAGACAATACCAGTCTATGGGGTGCAGTATCCATCGGAACAGATACTACACTTCGATCTTTGCCAAAAAAACTGGTTAGTAGGGTCTAGTTGAAGGGTAGAAGAATCATTTTGAAAACAGACCGCCTTACGCTAACACACTTTCCATTAGATGAAACATCAGACATAGTTATAGTCCTGAATTTTTTTACATAAGGATTGATAATTTGTATTATTTAGATTATTAGGGCGACTGGCTTTGCGGATATAAGTAATCGGTTCTAAGTGACAGTTCTATGGAGGTTGAAGGTTTAATACTAGAAATACAATTACGGATTACTTAAAATTTCTACCAAGTCATGGCTGACGTAACGAGAGTAAGCTTGCCTGTGGATTAAATAAAGGTTTGCGTTCGAAATTCCATACAGATTACCGAGTCCGATATAAGGATTCACGAGTAAAACAAGTTGCACCCGAAGAACATGGAAGGTTACATCGGCCGAAATGGTATGAAAATAACATCTAAGGTGAGAAGAGTAGTCCGAATAGTACAAATAATACAAATCAGGGATATTTTTACAAGAAATAACAAACAAACAAAATAACAAATTTGTTAAATGGACTTTCTTAGTTCACACTACTCAAAATTATGTGTCTTAAGGAAAAAATCATTAAAGAAATGTAGGTTATGCGTTTCAATAAAAACTTAACAATTTGATGAATATTTTGTATTTCTTCTAAGTCATATATACATATGAATATATATATATACACACACATATATATATATACACACACACACACATATATATATATATATATATATATATATATATATATATATATATATATATATATATATATATATATATATATATATATATATATAGTCTCGGAAGTTTCTCAACCTTTAAAACTATATTAAAAAAAACAAAAAAACTTATAGTCCCAAGTCTTCCAGTGGAAAATCACTCATGTAAGTCAATTTATTTTTTACAGTTATTATATTAGTTTATTTCTAACACTATTTTAAGGGATCATCAGTTGTTTACCATGAAAAACTGTTTCGGGAATATAGAACAGTTTTTTTATTATATTCCAATAACCATGGTTTGTTTTATTACTTTTATTTTTATTTTTATTTTTTTTCACATTTCCAAAAATTCCAAATTTCTGTGAGATATATTTAACGGTCCGTTTCATTTGTTTTGTGCCAAACAACATTTGTATGTCAATATCGTCTCTGCAACACTACAAAATCATCAGAAAAAGTTCACAAATATATATATATATATATATATATATATATATATATATATATATATATATGATTATTTTTATTTATGTATACATGTACATAATCTGCGACACTGGCATGTCGACGTTATCGATAAACAGCTGTTAAAAGCCGAGATCTCCTCAGGCAGAATAATACCCTTAGGTCATATTTGCAAATATGACCTATAAGAAGGATCATATAAGTATTCGGCCTAATGAGATCTCAGCTTTTAACAACTGTTGATCGATCACGTTGACATGCCAGTGTCGCAGATTATGCACATGTATGTATAAATAAAAATAATCATATATATAAAAGCTCTATTTGATATTGAGCACTCTTTATAAACCCGGTTGAAATTCTTTGGATTTGTATCCTTACCTGGATTACTATATATATATATATATATATATATATATATATATATATATATATATATATATATATATATATATATATATATATATATATATAAAATGAAATAATAAAATAAGGTGCCAATCAAATTTTATTTGAATTCAAAATTCAAGCAAAGTATCTTAACGTCCTTAGCTCATGAGTTTTCAAAGATAATTCTTCTCCTCAGAGGAGCATTACCGCAGTGATATTACTACAAGTAATAAAATTACACTTTGAAAATATATAAAAATATATACAAAAATACATAAAAATATATAACATCAAATATATCAACCCAAAAACTTAAGTGATTTCAACTAGGTCAATCCCCTGTGGTGTATTGTCAGTTGTTGTGCTCAATATCTTAGATTTTGTATCTCCCCTGATGAACTACCTAGCAAGATGCTTGCTAGGTAGTGAAACACGTGTAGGGAACTATAACTTTACAAAATAAATAATAAAATAAAAGATATTTTCGTTGTCATGAATCTTCTCTGGAAAAAATATCTTGGTAAACTCTCCAAATATACGTATAAATGCTCTGTACCCTATAATCGGGGCTCTTCGAGCTTGTTTTTATTGGCCTTATTCCGGACTTTACTGAATATTCTCAGTTGAACATCAAAATCTCTCTCTCTCTCTCTCTCTCTCTCTCTATATATATATATATATATATATATATATATATATAGTGTGTAGATTTCAATTTTGTGTAGAGAATTTGAATAACAGAGCTCAATGTAATTTAAACAGAGCAAAACAGAATTATAAAAAGAAAAACTATACACACATTAAGGTTGTACACATAATAACTTATTTCGACCCCTTTAATTAGGTCTCCTCAGATGTATAGACAACCATGTCAAAAAAAAACGAATAATGAGAGAAATTGATCGTCTTAAAAAGATAAAAAGTGAATTTATCTTTTTATCTTTTTAAGACGATCAATTTCTCTCATTATTCGTTTTTTTTTGACATGGTTGTCTATACATCTGAGGAGACCTAATTAAAGGGGTCGAAATATATTATTATGTGTACAACCTTAATGTGTGTATAGTTTTTCTTTTTATAATTCTATATATATATATATATATATATATATAGAGAGAGAGAGAGAGAGAGAGAGAGAGAAAGAGAGAGAGAGAGAGAGAGAAATTTCTTAACTTTGAGCTAAGTTTTGTGTATGACATTAAACTTAATTGTGCGGTGAAACTCAATTTTGTTGGATGAATGTAGTGTCACCTCTTATGGCTTATCATCACTCGCTTCTCAGCTGTGACGTGGTTAGGGTTAGGGTTAGGGTTAGGGTACTATTAATTGTCAAGTCTCCCATCTATGAAGTAAATAGAATCTGTTCTGTGTATGACATGAAACTCCATCTTGTCGTATACCATGAATAAATCGTTAAAACCAAAACACTGAATAAATATTCGATAATATTAAGTAGAGATTATCAATTCGCAATGTTCGTTCCGAATTGCTCATACCTAGTCTTCTTCTTGGCTTATACACATTTGAAAAAGGTATACATTTTACTAGAAATGATGACTTCCTATGAATTGAATGAAACACACATCATTTAAAAATCATTATTTATATCACACTGTCAAATATTTACATCATACTGTCAAATATTTATATCATACTGTCAAATATGTATATCATACTGTCAAATATTTATATCATACTGTCAAATATTCATATCATACTGTCAAATATTTATATCATACTGTCAAATATTTATATAATGCTGTCACATATTAATATCATACTGTCAAATATTTATATCATGCTGTCAAATATTTATATCATACTGTCAAATATTTACATCATACTGTCAAATATTTATATCATACTGTCAAATATTTATATCATACTGTCAAATATTTATATCATACTGTCAAATATTTATATCATACTGTCAAATATTTATATAATACTGTCAAATATGTATATCATACTGTCAAATATTTATATCATACTGTCAAATATTTATATCATACTGTCAAATATTTATATCATACTGTCAAATATTTATATCATACTGTCAAATATTCATATCATACTGTCAAATATTTATATCATACTGTCAATTATTTATATCATACTGTCAAATATTTATATTATACTGTCAAATATTTATATTATACTGTCAAATATTTATATTATACTGTCAAATATTTATATTATACTGTCAAATATTTATATCATACTGTCAAATATTTATATCATACTGTCAAATATTTATATTATACTGTCAAATATGTATATCATACTGTCAAATATTCATATCATAC
>OY744537.1:90719726-90782226 GCA_963556195.1 Sepiola atlantica | reverse complement strand
AACCCTAACCTTAACCATAACCATAACCATAACCATAACCCTAAACCCTAACTCTAATCCTAAACCCTAACCCTATTCCTATCCCTAAACCCTAACCCATACCCTAAACCTAACCCGCCTAATGAAAATACGTATCTGCACCATTCGTGACGTGTTCCATATGGTCTGGCATCCTGCTAGAAATCAGTTGTAGAGATCCTTCTCACCATGTACTAGTGTTGATTAAATAACTGATTTGAAATGGCCCCAAAGGTAAAAATGCAAAGGATCGAAATAAGGTCAGCGTGGAAAACATGTAACTGACCCACCTCTTCCTATACGTCGACCAGGGAAATGTCTTCCTAGGTACTTGCTGGCTATACGAGTTAAATGGGGGAACACTATGAAATGCAGTAATCAACGAGTCGCAAATGAAATGTCGTCGATAACATCAGACATCATGGTTTACTAGAAGCAATGCTACTCCTCGCCCGTCAATCTGTTTGGAAGTCCGTCGGGGCTCCACTAACAAATACTACTTTTATAACAAAGAATAGCTGCTGAGACGCTTAGTGAGAACCGCCGTTCGCGATGTGTGTATCATCTGTCTATGCATGTTGATTGTGTATATACGGTCTCTCCTGATGTGTGTACATGTCACCTTGCATCAATCATTCCAACTCAATAAATCAGTCGAAATGCAGGACTGTGGTCGACGCAAACGGCATCTGTGGAGGGAACATTTTAATCAATATCTTTAAACCAAGCATTTCCGGATATATGTTTGCGGTAAACATTTTCATTATTCGCACATATAACTCCTAATCCCAACGTTATACCATCTATTTTTCTAACCACCCTGTATATAAAAACTATATTGAAATGGTGACGGTATACTAGCACATAGAAATTGATCTCCCCTAGTTGGGCGAGAAAGTCTGACCTATTTGAGGCTCAACACTTGTCATGAACATCACTAACGAAGCATTTCGAAACGCTGAACTGGTGCAGCAAACGAATTATAACATAAAAGTCAACTTTTCAAAATGAGAAACTTCAGAATCAATAAATACAAATACGAGATCAATATATTTTTAGAGCTTCATAACCATAATAAATAATAATACATGTTTTTAATCTTAAAACTTTAACGACAGACCTTGACAACACTAATAAATAATAATAAATGTGGATTGCATTAAAACATTAGTAAAGTGTTTAGATTAACCACATTTATTATTATTATTATTATTTATCATCTCACACACACGCACCCTCGGGTATCTTCACTCTCTCCGTACAGGAGTTTGTCAAAGACTCTGAGATGAGGATACTTTTTACTTAAAGTAAACCCTGACCAAATATTTTTTAAAAATGGTGTGCATCCAGCACGTCTCCCGAATCGCAGATGGGGGCATGATTTTATGTATATTTATGTTATATGTGTATGTATATGTACATGTATCTGTAATGGGGTATATGTATATACATGTATGTATGATTTATGTATGTTATATATGTATATATAACGGTATCTATATATATACATATGTAGTGATGTGTATGTATGTATTTATGTGTTCATGTATTGGTATGTGTGTGTGTTTATATGTTCATATGTATGTGTGTATATATTTTTCTGTATATGCGTATCTATCTATATATATATATATATATATATGTGTGTGTGTGTGTGTGTGTGTGTGTGTGTGTGTGTGTGTATACATGCGTGTATGTGTATAATTGGATCCAAATATATGCGTATGTATGGGTATGGATACTTGAACAAATATCTTATATGTATGGGTAGTTTATACAGGTTGTATATTTTTATTTTTATATTTATTTCGTGTGTGCGTATGCGTAGGTTAATGGACATAATTATATGTTTATGCGTCTATTTATATTTGTACTGTACGAACATGTTCATGTATATGTGTGGGTAGGTATGTTATATAAACATATGTATATGGTATATATGTGTATATATGTGTATATCCGTGTATAGATATATTCATATATATTTGTGTTTGTTATTTTTTATATATGTATATATGTGTGTGTTTATATATTTTATGTGTGTACTTGTGTATCTATTAATTTGTGTGCGCGTGTGTATTTTATATTAAGACCAGATATTTATGCTTTAATATGTATATATGTGTATATATGTGTATATTTGTGTATGGAGATATGCGTATATATAGTGTTTTTTATATATGTATGTATATATGTATGTATGTATATATATATGTATTATGTATTGTGTATTTATGTATGTACTTGTGTATCTATTAATTTGTGCGCACGTGTGTATTTTATATATTGAGTAGATATTTATGCTTGAAAATGAATATATGTGTATATATGTGTATATCCGTGTATTGATATATGTGTATACATTTATGTCTGCTATTTTTTATTTTTTATATTTTATTTTTCATATATGTATACATATATCTTTGTTTATATTTGTGCTTGTGTATCTATTAATTTGTGCACACGTGTGTATTTTATATAAAGATCGGATATTTATCCTTGAATAGGTTTGTAAATAGATTAAAACTTTGAAGTGTTAAATAGAGAAGAAAGGAACCCAGGCTAAGTAGGTAATAAAACAATAGAAAAAGGAAAGAATAAGAAGGCAGGTAATAAAAAATAATAAAAAAAATAAAAAGTAATTGAAAGAGTTAACAAGTAAAGAATGTAACACGATACTAATTTTTTAAAATAGCCTATCCCCCAAAAATATTTATTTAAAGGGAAATTTTTCCAAATTCATCTCACTTCTCTTCGTTGGTTTAAAGAGGTTTACTCTCTGTGAAGAGTACAACCGAAACATGTATGCACATATGTAACCAATAATGTTTGTATAAATAAAAATGTATACTTAAGAACAGCTCTACTTGTTATTGAGCACTTTTTATAAACACTTGAGTTTCAACGGATTTACATCTACAGAAACTAATACAATACATATATATATATATATATATATATATATATATATATATATATATATATATATATATATATAGTCATCCACATACAGCCTGTTTCGCTGTTTCACAGCTCATCAGTGCGGCTAGACCAGTTAGTGTTTCAAGCCGGAATCGAAACGCAACCGTCGAGTTGACATTCGGCGATGCTGACCCCTACGCCATCATGCGACACTGACTAAATGTAAGTGATATCTCAATGTAACGAAATGTAAACATTGCAAATTCCTAAGCTCGAAATTAGTTTTACCTAATGAGCATTGCCTTAAAGCTAATGGCCGTTGACGATACCCTTACAAAAATAAGCTTTTTATAGTCATCCACATACAGCCTGTTTCGCTGTTTCACAGCTCATCAGTTCGGCTAGACCAGTTAGTGTCTCAAGCCGGGATCTATATTTATATATATATATATATATATATATATATATATATATATATATATATATATATAGAGAGAGAGAGAGAGAGAGAGAGAGAGAGAGAGAGAGAGCATGAATCTTTATTTATTATTCAGTGCAGAAAATCAGAAAATAAATGACATTTTGAACTAATATTTTTGTAATAAAATTGTTTGGCGAAACTTTCGACAAACTTATACATTTTTTGTTCTTCTTCTTTTGACAGTGATTTTAATCGCATATACCTTCGATGCAACGACACCGGCTGGAGAGAGGGTTTGAACATTTTTTTTAAATGTAACTTCCACATCGTCGTCTGGAAATGCATCTTATGTGGAAAACGGCATTAAAGAATCCCGAGGCAGAAAAATGGCGACTTCTGGAATAAAAAAAAAGAAACAAAAAGATCATCTCATATATGATTGGTTTAGTCGAATTTTTGCTGGTTACAATTCGTTCCAAACAAAAAACTGTCTATTCGACGTAAAATTATCGAATCCACTGTTACTTGAAGGGCAAAACCATCTCATATTTGGATGGTTTCATCGAAAGTTTCATAGGAACACAATTTGCAAAACAGAAAATGGTCTTTAATTTTTGTTAGTACACTGCTATTTGACAAACATTTTTAAAAAGATATGATGGAGTGTACATATTTTTCAACAATGGCTGACTTGCTCGTGATAGTTTTGTCTTAGATCGACAAAATATGAACAAACATTGAGCAATGGCGTTTCGTTCCAGCAGTTGTTTCTTGAAATATCAAAAAAACAAGCTTAGAAAAAAGTAAAAGAAAACAAAAAAATCAGTGGATTTGGAATACTTCAAAAAGGATGTAATAAGTAAAAAAAAAAACACAGACACATTTTGTATATATATATATATACATGTATATATATATACATGTATATATATATATATATATATATATATATACATGTATATATATATATATATATATATATATATATATATATATATATATATATATATATATATAGTAAGCAATGAAAATATATATGGCAATCAAGCTACACAGAGGTTCCCGTGTTTCATCCCCGGGGGGATCGTCAGGCTAAATGCATGGAGTTATTTTTGTCAGGCGTTTTTATATACATGACTGACAAAAATAACTCCATGCATTTAGCCTGACGATTCCCCCCGGGGATGAAACACGGGAGCCTCTGTGTAGCTTGATTGCCATATATATTTTCATTGCTTACTACCTAGCTCTACTTACGTATCGAGCACTGTTGAAGTAAATACTGAAAACTGATACATAAAAAATGATATCTCCTTATAATATTTTATGTGGATACATGAAGTACTAATATATATATATATATATATATATATATATATATATATATATATATATATATATATATATATATATATATATATATATATATATATAAAGAGAGTTTATTTATATATAAAATGAACTAAACGATCATGTCTAATATCGTTACAATTTGTTTCAGAAGACAAATGTCTATATGCTCAGCATCAACGCGAACAAACCTACCCCAAGACAACTGAGAAAGAAAGGGGATATAAAAAAAAATGAGACGAAGAAAAATGAAATGCGAGGAGCGGGAAATTGTTTTCGTATTTTCTTGTTTGACGAGGTCAAATGTACTTAGACATAACATATTGAGGAAAATATATTCTATTGCTTACTGTGTCTGTATCCCTCTCATAAATATATATATATAAAAATGACGATAATAATCCAGGTAAAACATCCACAGGGTAGTAATCCAAAGAATTTAAACCGGGTTTATAAAAAGTGCTCAATATCAAATAGAGCTTTTATGTATGATTATTTTTATTTACACAGACATGTACAAAATCTGCGACACTGGCATGTCGATGCTATCGATCAACAGCTATTATAAATTGAGATCTCATCAGGCAGAGTTAGAATCCGATCTTAACATTAGATCATATTTGGAAAGGAACAGGTTATAATAACTGTTGATCGATAACATCGACATGTCAGTGTCGCAGATTTTGTACATGGCTGTGTAAATAAAAATAATCATATATATATATATATATACATATATATATATATATATATATACATATACATATATATATACTTATATATATACATATATACATATATATACATATATATATATATATATATATATACATATATATATATATATATATATATATATATATATATATATATATATATATATATATATATATAATGTGTGTGTGTCGGTGATCTTATTCATGGTGTTTATGCTTGTATTCAACGCGTTCAGCTTGATGATGAGCAGATCGGCATTTTGTTTTTCTGTTCTGAAACCAATGGTAACAATATAAACCAATGGTAACAATATAAACCAATGGTAACAATATAAACCAATGGTAACAATATAATGTAGGGTGCTAGATACATTTGGTGCATCTCTAACAGTGGACTTAAAAAAGTGTGTTTATTCTTAATAGAGGAATGCCAATTGTAGGCATGCACCGATACAAATGAATTTCAGATACTGACCCGTCTTGACTCCACTTTTTTTTTTTCAATAAGAGGATTTTAAATACTGGCTCAGGTGGACGTAACCCAACGCATACCCTTCAATCATATTCGAACATTATTTGTTGTTCAATTATTTTTCAAACAAGTTTATGATTAGTATCAAACACCACGTGTGCAGATTATAACAAAAAAAACAGCGGATACTCAACTTCGCGACTGTGATCCATAAAAAGGTTACACATATATATAGTATGTGATGATTAGCCATCCATATTGGCGGTTTCGGGGAATAAGTTTTTTTTCGACATTACCCTTTCATCGACAGAATGGACCAATCGAGCGATACGAGGCAAATTTGATTACAAAGCGATCGCCGACCACTGAAAACCGCAGCTAACATCTAGAAGTTTTTTTTACAGAAATCAGATGGTAATATTTATATTTATGAAACTTTTGTATATACTTTTAAGGGGCACCTTGTAGAAGTGGTTTCCGTTTTGTGCCGTACTATATATATATATATATATATATATATATATATATATATATATATATATATATATATATATATATATATATATATATATATATATGTATATATATATATATATATGTATATATATATATATATATATATGTATATATATATATATGTATATATATGTATATATATATATATATATGTATATATATATATATATGTATATATATGTATATATATATGTATATATATGTATATATATATATATATGTATATATATGTATATATATATGTATATATATGTATATATATATGTATGTATATATATGTATATATATGTATATATATATGTATATATATATGTATATATATGTATATATGTATATATATATGTATATATGTATATGTATATATGTATATATATGTATATATATGTATATATATATGTATATATATATGTATATATATATATGTATATATATATGTATATATATGTATATATATATGTATATATATATGTATATATATGTATATATATATGTATATATATATGTATATATATATATATATATATATATATATATATATATATATATATATATATATATATATATATATATATATATATATATATAAAAATCCGTGTGTGTGTGCGTGAACAACTTGAAAATAATTTAACGCCGTGTAAAATCTAAGTATGCCTTTAGGGATTCACCATTCAAAGTTTATGCCTATGTAAATAACACATTGCGTTGCGTCCATAGATATTTTAGATAAACATCACTTGATCTTTTTAATCAATAATAATATTAACTCAAATTAGATAAAAATGACTTGATCTAGCATCAGGGTTTAGTTTTCTGTGTAATTTTGCTATACAATAGCCTCTATTCGATTTTTCGACTTGTATTAGCCACAATAACTCCGTTTACGGAAGTTTAAGCACATGATCTTTTTACGTTAGACGAACATGGCAAACTGAATAAACGTCTAAATAATCGACAGGTGAGTTTTTCAAGTTTTTATTCAAATAAAAAAAGGAATTTAAAACTTATCCACTGATGTTTTGACGGTTATCATGTGTTTACTATGTAAGTTTAACATAAGATTTTCCCTTGCTTAAAATTCTGAAACGGATTTTAAATGTTTTTTTTTATAAACTTAGAATTTTGTGTTTAATCAATATAAGAAATTGTTTTAATTACATAACAAAAATTGTTTAGTTTTTGGACGATATTAAGTCATTTGACGTTCAACTTACATATTAACCTGAGCACTCTTCTAAAACTTGAACAGGTCGATTTATTTAATAATTTGGTATTTAATCGATAATAATCATAAATTTGTTTTAGCAATACGAATCTGTTTTAAAATCTGAATAAATAAAACTGTTAGGAGTGGGTGTGAGATGTGTTGTGTACGCCGACTCGCTCGCGTTTTTATTTCAAAGAACTTTTTAAAAAAGAGTAAAAGAAATAAAAAAAGAACGAAAAAAACAACGGATTTTAAATACTGCCACGTTTTCATTTCAACAGCCATTTTGTTTCGCCGTTGATATAAAGAGGTGAAATGGCGGAGATATGCAAGAATAGCGTGAAACGTGAGGTTCAAGTGTGCAATAATTTCAGTGTCAATGAGTATAAAGTCTATTTATTTCTAATTAGGCGCAGTATTAGGGCCAGAATATTTTGTTGACTTCAAACAAGCAAATTTAAAACCTGGCATCTTACATTAAATCTACAGAAATGTTTGGTGTCTGCATTATTTGGCCAATATGGTGTAATACTACGAAAGAACGAACACGTTTTTGTTTCTCGTAATTACTTCTATTTGAAATCATTGAATGCATGTGTTTGTTATGTCTTTTAGGGCATGTCCCTTCTGAAGTATCTTCTCAATTCAACCGTTGAAATATGTATGCATCTATTAAACAAAACAAAGACAATTATTTGTCATTTGGGATGAGCGCTTATAATTACATGCATTTCTTGGACTAATGTTCACACTGCCGCGATTTATTTTTCACGTATGACTTTTTTGGGGAAAATTAACGTCAAATTAACGTATAGGAATTTGAGTCCGCGTACTTAACAAGGTTAATATTTGAATATTGTACAAACACTCGTATGAAGAAAGTGGAGGGTCACATCAGCCGAAACGCAATCTAAAAGTAAATAATAGTCAGGATAACAACAATAATAATAAAAGGAAGAAAAACGATGTAAACAAATAAAAAAAAAGATTGATTTTTAATTACTAAAAAAAAAAAAAAAAAAAAAAAAATGTACTCTT
Source organism: Sepiola atlantica (assembly GCA_963556195.1). NCBI lineage: Eukaryota > Metazoa > Mollusca > Cephalopoda > Sepiida > Sepiolidae > Sepiola > Sepiola atlantica. The sequence continues at coordinate 90,773,569 of OY744537.1, read as the reverse complement.
CTCCAGGAGTTAGGCACAGGGCCAGTTTTATCCTACTCCCACAAGTAAGATGTGACCCAAGGTCGGGTCGGGAAAGTGGGGGTTGAAAAGCCAGCGCCCGAGAGGTGAGCACTCTGACCATTAAAAATTGCCTGGGCAACCCCGTCGGCATTCCCCGGTAAAGGCGCCTCAAGTAGTAAGCAATTAACTTACTCCTCCCCAAAGAGGGGAGGCAAAGCCTGGGAGGGTGGACCTCCTAGAACTGCACAGGACAATCCCATAGACCGGCGTAAATCAAGACCCGAAGGACAAGACAATACAAGTCTATGGGGTGCAGTATCCATCGGAACATTTACTACACTTTGATCTTAGCCAAATTACTAAAGCTAAGGACTTGCCGAGTATTATTAAGTCGACTGTTTACTAGGAAAAGGCATTTGTTTCTTTGTAAATGAATCTTGACCTAAGATCCAGATAATTCCGGATTTTAAACTTGAAGTTAAACCTTAAGTTATATAAAGAAGCGGCGGCCCTTTTGAAAATGTTTACCAGGTGGTCTCATAACACTATAAAACATATGCCGTCGCCGCTACAAAAGAACTGAAGTGTAGTAAAAGGGTGTGTGTCAACACTTTACCAAGATACTGAAAAAGGATGATACGCCCCAAAAAGACAACAGTGCAAATGGACTGGTGAATTCAGAGACTTTTTGAAGTCGATCGAATGCTGACGACTGTGGACATTTGCAACCAATTATCTGGCGAAAACGAAATCGGTTTCATGATTCAGACGTAATCGATTCAAAGAATTCGGATTAGAATTCGGATTATTCGATCGACCAGCTCGAAAAAACCCAATTATTTTAGAAAGAAATCGACCCAAGGAAAAAGTTCATAAAAAAGATTGCTGACGACTAGCGTACAATCATTTGGAGTGACGGGTCACGCTTCTGAATTTTGGGATCAAATGAGAAAACTGATTTCGGCCACCCAATCGAACAATTGCATCCGAAATGTGTCAAAGAGTTCAGGTATTCGCTTCATAGTTAAAATGGATCAACAACGCAACAGTGTAGATTATATGAAGTAAAATATGCCTTTTTACCATATTTCACTGACCGCAAACAACTGGAAGCAATTTATCAACACAATAATAACTGCCCCTATTCATAAAGTCCTCCAAAATAATGCAATTATTTGATCTCCACAAAATTGATGTTATAGAAAAACCTCCACAGAGTCCGGATCCAATCGAAAATTTATGGAATTACCTTTTTAAAAAGTTATAGGCTAAGAAAAACAACAAATTTAACACAATTGTACGATTATATCCAAGAAATATTGCAAAAGATACCCAACGAGTTTTGGACTCGTTTATTCAATTTCATGACTTTGAGGCGTTGTGAGGTGTTGTGAGGTGTTGTGAGGTGTTGTGAGGCGTTGTGAGGTGTTGTGAGGCGTTGTGAGGCGTTGTGATCCAGAACAAAGTGATTCGTTTTCGTCGCTCATTTTGTGCTTCAAAATAATGCTTATACAACCTTCGAATCATTTTCCCAGCGAATTTGAAATAAATTCATTTAGCGAATTATAAAGTTTCCACATGTATATAATACCAATTGTTTACATCATTTGAAAGAGAAATAAATTCTGCATAAAATTAAGATGTTAAAAGTAAAAATAGTATATATATATATATATATATATGGGTAGATAAAAATCCGATGGGATGAAATTAAAAATGGAATAGTGTAAGACCCATAAGCTCAACGTTTCGCCCGATGTGATGTGGGCTTTTTCAAGAGCGGATGAAAAGTGTGCTAAAAATGATAAAAAATTGGGTCTTCCACCGTTCCATTTTTAATTTCATATATATATATATATATATATATATATATATATATATATATATATATATATAATTATATATATATATAATTATATATATATATATATATATATATATATATATATATATATATATATATATATATATATATATATATACAGGGTGGGCCAAAATAAGGGTCCTATCTTTAAATTTGAATAACTTGAATTTGAATAACTTCCACAAAATAAAAGTTAAACTCACCAAACTTTATGTGTGTGTAGACTGACCCTTCCGAGATCTTTTTAAATAAACAAAACAAATTTTAGCCGAAAAACACTTCTTAAAACTTACAAAAACTAAAGTATTGTTTTTTACACTGTTTTGAGTTTTTTAAGCAAAAATAATGTTTTCTAAATAAGGGTACGTTCCTTAGGGCTAATACGGCTCATGCTTGCTTCGGAAGGGGTCCTTTACTTATTCTAAAAAAAAAAATTTAAAAAATCAATAAATAAAAAAGTTATTAATTTTTTAAAATAGGACCCTTATTTTTGCCCACCCTGTATATATGTGCGTGTGTGCGTGTGTATTTCGGTGGTACAAAATGTTATTACCGTAAATGGGGGTAATTTCTTTTTCTTTTTTGTGAAATTGAGAAATGGTAAAAACGGGAGAGGACCCTTCTGGAGCTTAGTGTGATCGGCTTGTGACTACATTTTCTTCTCCCCGAACATATCACTGGTCATTTATTCTAACGAACGAGTTGGACAAAAGCCAGCTCTCGCTTTTATCATTTCTCAATTTCCCTCAAAAGAAAAAAATTCACCCAATAATATATATATATAACTATATATATACATATATATATATACTTATATATATATATATACATATATATATATACTTATATATATATATATATATATATATATTTATATATATATACTTATATATATACTTATATATATATACTGATATATATATACATATATATATATATATATATATTAAATATATATATATTAAATATATATATATTAAATATATATATATATATATATTAAATATATATATATATATATATATATATATATATATATATATATATATATATATATATATATATATATATTGGACAAATAAACTTCACAACAAATAAATGGATTCTATATTTTGTACTTATATATAATTTAATCGTAGTCCGACTGCGAAATTTCTAATACAAAAACGAAAATGCCGCTCTTCGGTAGACGCCATTAAAATTGATTTTGCTTTGACAAGAGTTATTCTAGACGTTTATTGACTTGATGCCACTGTGCGATATTGGCAGAGACAGCTATTTCACCAAAGAAGGTTTTTACCAATTCACCTTTTCGGCTTCGATAAAGATGTACAGCCAGCAAACTAATCAAATAAAACGACAAAGATCAAAGAAAGCGAAATGTGTTTTTGTTGCTTTTGTTTGTAAGACGTCATTTACGTATTTATGTAACAACGGTAAGTATGCAACCAAGGAGCATATTATTGCATCTGGGGAATACTATCAACTACACAAAGTAGAATATATTTCAGGGATATAGGACAATGAATATATTATATACGTATACGCATAGAAGGTTATATTTGCAGTCAGGTGTATTTGATTTACACATCGTCAGGTGTATTTGTTTTACACATCGTCAGGTGTATTTGTTTTACACATAGTCAGGTGTATTTGTTTTACACATCGTCAGGTGTATTTGTTTTACATATCGTCAGGTGTATTTGTTTTACACATAGTCAGGTGTATTTGTTTTACACATAGTCATGTGTATTTGTTTTACACATCGTCAGGTGTATTTGTTTTACACATAGTCATGTGTATTTGTTTTACACATAGTCAGATGTATTAGTTTTACACATCGTCAGGTGTATTTGTTTTACACATCGTCAGGTGTATTTGTTTTACACATCGTCAGGTGTATTTGTTTTACACATAGTCAGGTGTATTTCTTTTACAAATAGTCAGGTGTATTTGTTTTACACATCGTCAGGTGTATTTGTTTTACACATCGTCAGGTGTATTTGTTTTACACATCGTCAGGTGTATTTGTTTTACACATCGTCAGGTGTATTTGTTTTACACATCGTCAGGTGTATTTGTTTTACACATAGTCAGGTGTATTTCTTTTACACATCGTCAGGTGTATTTCTTTTACACATCGTCAGGTGTATTTGTTTTACACATCGTCAGGTGTATTTGTTTTACACATCGTCAGGTGTATTTCTTTTACACATAGTCAGGTGTATTTCTTTTACAAATAGTCAGGTGTATTTGTTTTACACATCGTCAGGTGTATTTGTTTTACACATCGTCAGGTGTATTTGTTTTACACATAGTCAGGTGTATTTGTTTTATACATCGTCAGGTGTATTTGTTGTACACATCGTCAGGTGTATTTGTTTTACACGTAGTCAGGTGCATTTGTTTCACACGTAGTCAGGTGTATTTGTTTTACACATAGTCAGGTGTATTTGTTTTACACATAGTCAGGTGCATTTGTTTTACACATAGTCATGTGTATTTGTTTTACACATAGTCATGTGTATTTGTTTTACACATCGTCAGATGTATTAGTTTTACACATCGTCAGGTGTATTTGTTTTACACATCGTCAGGTGTATTTGTTTTACACATAGTCATGTGTATTTGTTTTACACATCGTCAGATGTATTAGTTTTACACATCGTCAGGTGTATTTGTTTTACACATCGTCAGGTGTATTTGCTTTACACATCGTCAGGTGTATTTGTTTTACACATCGTCAGGTGTATTTGTTTTACACATCGTCAGGTGTATTTGTTTTACACATCGTCAGGTGTATTTGTTTTACACATCGTCAGGTGTATTTGTTTTACACATCGTCAGGTGTATTTGTTTTACACATAGTCATGTGTATTTGTTTTACACATCGTCAGATGTATTAGTTTTACACATCGTCAGGTGTATTTGTTTTACACATCGTCAGGTGTATTTGCTTTACACATCGTCAGGTGTATTTGTTTTACACATCGTCAGGTGTATTTGTTTTACACGTAGTCAGGTGCATTTGTTTCACACGTAGTCAGGTGCATTTGTTTCACACATAGTCAGGTGTATTTGTTTTACACATAGTCAAGTGTATTAGTTTTACACATAGTCAGGTGTATTTGTTTTACACATCGTCAGGTGTATTTGTTTTACACATAGTCAGGTGTATTTGTTTTATACATAGTCAGGTGTATTTGTTTTACACATCGTCAGGTGTATTTGTTTTACACATAGTCATGTGTATTTGTTTTACACATAGTCAGGTGCATTTGTTTTACACATCGTCAGGTGTATTTGTTTTACACATCGTCAGGTGTATTTGTTTTACACATCGTCAGGTGTATTTGTTTTACACATCGTCAGGTGTATTTGTTTTACACATCGTCAGGTGTATTTGTTTTACACATCGTCAGGTGTATTTGTTTTACACATCGTCAGGTGTATTTGTTTTACACATAGTCATGTGTATTTGTTTTACACATAGTCAGGTGTATTTGTTTTACACATCGTCAGGTGTATTTGTTCTACACATCGTCAGGTGCATTTGTTTTACACATCGTCAAGTGTATTTGTTTTACACATAGTCAGGTGTATTTGTTTTACACATAGTCAGGTGTATTTGTTTTACACATAGTCAGGTGTATTTGTTTTACACATAGTCAGGTGTATTTGTTTTACACATAGTCAGGTGTATTTGTTTTACACATCGTCAGGTGTATTTGTTTTACACATAGTCATGTGTATTTGTTTTACACATAGTCAGGTGTATTTGTTTTACACATAGTCAGGTGTATTTGTTCTACACATCGTCAGGTGTATTTGTTTTACACATCGTCAGGTGTATTTGTTTTACACATAGTCAGGTGTATTTGTTTTACACATAGCTAGGTGCATTTGTTTTACACATCGTCAGGTGTATTTGTTTTACACATAGTCAGGTGTATTTGTTTTACACATAGTCAGGTGTATTTGTTTTACACATCGTCAGGTGCATTTGTTTCACACATAGTCAGGTGTATTTGTTTTACACATAGTCAGGTGTATTTGTTTTACACATAGTCAGGTGCATTTGTTTTACACATAGTCAGGTGTATTTGTTTTACACATCGTCAGGTGTATTTGTTTTACACATAGTCAGGTGTATTTGTTTTACACATAGTCAGGTGTATTTGTTTTACACATAGTCAGGTGTATTTGTTTTACACATAGTCAGGTGTATTTGTTTTATACATCGTCAGGTGTATTTGTTTTACACATCGTCAGGTGTATTTGTTTTACACATAGTCATGTGTATTTGTTTTACACATAGTCAGGTGTATTTGTTTTACACATCGTCAGGTGTATTTGTTTTACACATCGTCAGGTGTATGTGTTTTACACATCGTCAGGTTATTTGTTTTACACGTTATCAGGTGTATTTGTTTTACACATCGTCAGGTGTATTTGTTTTACACATAATCAGGTGTATTTGTTTTACACATCGTCAGGTGTATTTGTTTTACACATCGTCAGGTGTATTTGTTTTACACATAGTCATGTGTATTTGTTTTACACATAGTCAGGTGTATTTGTTTTTCACATCGTCAGGTGTATTTGTTTTACACATCGTCAGGTGTATTTGTTTTACACATAGTCAGGTGTATTTGTTTTACACATAGTCAGGTGTATTTGTTTTTCACATCGTCAGGTGTATTTGTTTTACACATCGTCAGGTGTATTTGTTTTACACATAGTCAGGTGTATTTGTTTTACACATAGTCAGGTGTATTTGTTTTTCACATCGTCAGGTTATTTGTTTTACACATAGTCAGGTGTATTTGTTTTACACATCGTCAGGTGTATTTGTTTTACACATAGTCAGGTGTATTTGTTTTTCACATCGTCAGGTGTATTTGTTTTACACATCGTCAGGTGTATTTGTTTTACACATCGTCAGGTGTATTTGTTTTACACATCGTCAGGTGTATTTGTTTTACACATCGTCAGGTGTATTTGTTTTTCACATCGTCAGGTGTATTTGTTTTACACATCGTCAGGTGTATTTGTTTTACACATCGTCAGGTGTATTTGTTTTTACACATCGTCAGGTGTAGTTGTTTTACATATAGTCAGGTGTATTTGTTTTTCACATCGTCAGGTGTATTTGTTTTACACATCGTCAGGTGTATTTGTTTTACACATCGTCAGGTGTATTTGTTTTACACATCATCAGGTGTAGTTGTTTTACATATAGTCAGGTGTATTTGTTTTACACATCGTCAGGTGTATTTGTTTTACACATCGTCAGGTGTATTTGTTTTACACATAGTCAGGTGTATTTGTTTTACACATCGTCAGGTGTATTTGTTTTACACATAGTCAGGTGTATTTGTTTTACACATCGTCAGGTGTATTTGTTTTACACATCGTCAGGTGTATTTGTTTTACACATCGTCAGGTGTATTTGTTTTACACATCGTCAGGTGTATTTGTTTTACACATCGTCAGGTGTATTTGTTTCACACATCGTCAGGTGTATTTGTTTTACACATCGTCAGGTGTATTTGTTTTACACATCGTCAGGTGTATTTGTTTTACACATCGTCAGGTGTATTTGTTTTACACATCGTCAGGTGTATTTGTTTTACACATCGTCAGGTGTATTTGTTTTACACATCGTCAGGTGTAGTTGTTTTACACATAGTCAGGTGTATTTGTTTTACACATCGTCAGGTGCATTTGTTTTACACATAGTCAGGTGTATTTGTTTTACACATCGTCAGGTGCATTTGTTTTACACATAGTCAGGTGCATTTGTTTTACACATCGTCAGGTGTATTTGTTTTACACATCGTCAGGTGTATTTGTTTTACACATCGTCTGGTGTATTTGTTTACCTAGCGTTCGCATCGTTTTACACATCGTCAAAAAACTCATGAACACTCACAGACCGTTTCGTCTTCCAACTAATTTCAGTGGAAACGTCGGGTGTGCTTGGCCCCGAGACTATTAAATTTTTTCAGGACATTTGACGGAGGATTTCAACGTCTAGGTACGAAACCCGTGAGTTAGCCTGGTTGTTCCAACGCATCTCCCTGGCTATCGTTCGTGGCAACGCTATGTCAGTAACGGCGGTGTCACTTCCGTTCTAATCGTCATCTTTTGACTCTCTTTTTCTTTCTCTGACAATTGTTCCGGCAACACCTATGAAATTGCTGGTATTAGCAAATAAATAAAACTAAATTTGTATTAAGGTGAATAATGACTATTGTAGAGAGCTTAGTTTTGAACACGAATGTAGGACTGGATGTTCTAAGTCAAAGACAGTTATCAGAGGATTCTGCCATAACATTTGACCAATTTTGGAGATTTGAATTCTCAAACAGTGAAGGTTGCTTGCAATGATTTATAAATATTTTTTTTAAAAAACAAAAAAACTGTTAAGCAATGAATAAATAAATAAATAAATAAATAAATAAATGAACTAACTTAAAACTGATTAATTGGAGGTTCGATTTGTTATAAATTCGTAACGAACTTGCGAACTGGGACATATCGGAACTATCGATATCTTAATTCGTGTATTTCTACTTTTCATCCCAGGAGGTGTCCACTGGACTATATCGACATATCAATATCTTAGTATATTAAAATTAATTTATTTTTATCTCAGCAGAAATTATACATATTCCACGTGGACGGCGGCACCAGGGGGTAAGGGGGGGGCTCCAGCCCCCTCACTTCTTGACTTGGCCCCCACCCCCTTTACGCTCATCAATAATTAAGTTGATATGCATGTGTTTAACCGCCCCCCCCCTTTATAACTGTCCCGCCGGCTCTGTTACTTCTTGTCGACTTACTTTCAGTAAATCTAAAAAGATCGGACGATTTCATTGTAAATCTATCTCGCATCGGCAAGGCTAACGAATTAATGATCCATTATCCAGTCTCGTCGGTGTGTCACCCTTAAATCAGCTTTAAAATGAATTCATTTATAGTGGAGAGATGTAAAGAAAAAAAGAAAATAGGAAAAGGAAGATATTTGTGATAGCTGTCACGGGTAGATTTTTTTAATTTTCATTTCGATTTTCAAAATGAAAAAGATCGTACAGATGGGGGCACATAACACAGTATAGACTGCCTTTGATGAATCTTAGATAGTTTTCGAAAAGTTATCTAAATTGATGTCTATTTACATAAACATCTTGTTGAATGACTGATCAAAGTTTTTCGATAGAGTTGAGATTCGGAAAGGCAAGAGACCACACTTTGGGGATCCGGCATCGCCTATGGTAATGTCGCATGAAATTTCGGCGCTCGCTCGTATATTTCCATTGATGCCCGCTATGTCCACTGACGATGTGGTCATATGTTTCTTTAACTCGCCAGGGATAAGGTGACTGCGTATGATCGTTACCGAACACCCTGAGTCGATCATTGCTACTTCATGAATTGTATGTCCATGGATGTCGACTGCTACCTTCGTGAATGGGGAATCTGGTCCCCTATCCTGCTGAACGTTGTAGAAGTGATGTTTTTCTTTTATAATACCAGGCGTGGATCGGAGCATCACATCTCGTCCGCGCCGTGAAGAAAATGCTCTTCCTCTGAATGAGTATGGGGGTTAACACAATCCTTGTCCCTCGCCATGGCGGTGTGGGCCTGTACCGTTCGCTGGTATCTACCACGACTGGGTGTTTCACTAGCTGCTCGCGCCTCTGTATTGTACATCCTATTTGGAGCATTTGGCTGTCGATATTTGACCATCGCTGTGTTCTGTGGGTATGCCTGCCTTTTATTTTGCTGGGATAGATTTTCTTGGCTTGATAAAAATTCCTCTTAATCTGAATGAGTACGGGTGTTCACTCGATCATTGTCCCTCGCTATGGCAGTTCGGGCCTGCACTGTTCGCTGGTATCTACCACGATTGGGTGTTTCGTTAGTCGCTCGAGTTTCTGTATTGTACCGCCTGTTTGGGGCACTTGGCTGTCGATATTTTACTATCGCTCTGTTCTGTGGGTATGCCTGCTTTTTATACAACTGGAATAGCTTTTTCTTGGCTTCGGCTGGTTTGGGCATTGTGTCCCCTCTGTACCTTGGTCTGGGTTTAGAATGTCCGTTCTGGGAGCTTCTGTGCTGACGCCATTTTTGAGTCACGTAAGCTACCGGTTTTGCCACCGGAGAAGAATTTAACTAAATGCCCCTGTCCAGATACTTTTGAGCCTCATTTGCTATGCCTCCAGCAGTGTAGTGTCTGTCCATATTTTTCTACTACGTGTAGGAAAACATTCGGTGCCCACAACTTCACCTTCTCGCTCATTAGCATGGCACCCATCAATGAAAAAACCGTGTCCGCCGACATTTCAGTCTGCTTGTCTTTTTTTATATTTGTCCTTTATGTGCACTGCCGCCTCCCTCATTGTGCTTTCTAGTCTTCCCGCGAAATCGGTCAGCCTTTCGCCCTCCTTATGCTGAAGGTCCCACGCAAGGCTCAAGTGCTGAAAATTCGACATGTGGCTACCGTGTGCCAACAACAGGTAAGCCTTTAGCTGGTCGAATGATGTTGTCTCATGTGCTGAGTCTTCCATCTGCTGAAATATTCCCTCGTTAAGCAACTGCTTAGCCCCTTTAAAAAATTCCTCCTCCCATTTGGGGTATTCTTGACGCTCCGGTCGTACGTGAATAGCATAGGCCTTGTTTAGGTCAATGATGAACTTGTTCACGTCGACACCCGGCTGGAACGAGCGAATATGACGCATGAAATCGCGCAACGACTGTTGCTTTAAAAGCAAATTATAATCAGCTTGATGACTGGACTGCGTTGGCGTCGGGGTCGCCGACTTCATTGCTATCAGCAAATTGTTTAAATCCTCCGCCATTTCTCTTATCACGGAATCTGACGCTTGTGTTGGCTCCTGCCTGAGCCTAAATATCTGAGCTTTCTGGCCTTTAATAAGACTCAGTAACTGTCCTTCAGTGAGTCCGAAGTAATCCATTTTTGTGACAATCCCCTATTTAATTATTTTGTTTGTCTCGTTGCTTGACGAGTTAAAAGTTCACAGCTCCTCCCTTTTTTTTAAATATTTTTTGTTTATTCTCGGAAACCAGTTTATGACACCACGGTTTTAGGCGCTAAACTTATTTTCACGCGTTCCTGCGCGGGTACGTTGCTCTTTTGTGAAGAGACCGTTACTTCTGACACCAATGTTATAATTGTGGTACAAAGACACTGAACGTTACATATACGTAATTTAGCAACGAATGTAAGAATGTGAAAAGGTTGAAAACCCGTACTCCATAAAAATGAATAACACATCGTATCACAAATTATAATCATATATTTGTATAAAACAACCAAGACAAATTAACAATACATAACAGGTATTTATTATTTTCAAAAGATCAACTAATATTCCTTCCGTACAAACGGAGTTCTTTATAAGAGGCTGGTTTTAGTTATTCCGAGAAAGTTGATCAGTCGGGATAAGAATTAAAAGTCCAAATATAGCAATTAAGAAGGCTTATAGCCTTTATGGGAAAATGAAAATAGGAAAGTCTTTTTCCTTACGTAATTCGAAGAAAATAAATGAGAAATCCTTCTCCTCCCACGGGAGATCGAGATATGAAGGTAAATGTGTTAAAATCGCGGGGAACGATTGAATGAGATCATTTAACACGACAATATATAACAATATGAAAGTTCAATTTTAGGACGAATTAATATGGTATTTTTTTTATCCGTATGTCGTGAACACATACCTTTTTGGTTTGACGGCGGAGGGAAGGATATTTTAACAGAATTTTAGATTCTGTGGTCCGTTGATATACGTAATCTCGACTTCGGAGAGGTAATATGATTGACTGGTCTGTCGTAGTCAATTTTGTTGGACCAGGTTTTTTTCTTTTGGTGTCCGGTAGACAGCAGTATTAAACGTTGCTGTATTTCTTAGCCGTTAATTTTCGAATTCCACTTTTCCTATTTTTGATTTTATGTGCGGAGATAAATTGTTCGATATGACAGCTGGGTGAGCTCTCAACGCTGCTCGACGACCTTCTCCCCGAGTTTCTTCTCGCCTCGAATTTCCCGCTCTCCTGGCCTCTCCTCTGCATAGCAACAGTATTCTCCCATTTGATTGGTTGAATCCTCCACCCATGCAAATGCGTGGGCTGAATTATGAAAGCCTGTCTGTCGAACTTCCTGTTGACCCCATTTGACATGGTGTTGCCCGCCTGCATCCATTTTCCCTATGCGTAGGGGAACATGTGCCAACAAGTCCCCTGTTCCCTTTTTATGCTTTGTGGGGCAAAATAGGTGGATATAACAGCGATAACGTAAGAAACAGTGTGTGATCTTTGGCTGTGTTTTGAGGTGCGCCTTAAAAACTAAGTTTGCAGACAATTGTTTGCCTTCTAATTATTAAACACCTGTTAGAAGAGTAGCAGACTTTCCGGTTTGCTTCCTTCTTTTGCGTCACGCCAATCCTCGTGGATTATTTACATAATGCGACACCCTTTACTTTGTAGACACGACTTACACATAAAAGAGTTTGTAGACAAAAATCCCGCAAACAATTGTTTCAAATAGTAATATAAGTAATTTTGTTGATATAAACGAGTCATATATATAAAAGAACAGGGTGATTTGGCGTAACACGTGTATTACATAAAATAATATTAATGAGGAATAACAAAATATTTATAATTGTTGGCATTAGATAGATTCGCAGGAAAAATATAAGCAGTAATGGATTAATTCTTGATAAATAATCTGCAATTTTATTTATTATATATTTAAGGATTTAAATAAATTTCCCATGTATTTGATTCAACATTTCCCATGTATTTGATTCAAAATTTCCCATGTATTTGATTCAAAATTTTCGATGTATTTGATTCAAAATTTCCCATGTATTCGATCTAAAATTTCCCATGTATTTGATTCAAAATTTCCCATGTATTTGATTCAAAATTTCCCATGAATTTGATTCAAAATTTCCCATGTATTTGATTCGGGGAGGTAGGGGAAAGCGTTATTATTGTCAAACAGTGTTCAACGATATAGATATATATAATTTTGATAATTTTATTTCCGATCAGTGAGCATCAACCCACGCTGTCATATTGCTGAAGTACACCACATGTAAAGATGGCACCCATGTTGATTAACGAAATTGAAGACAAAGCTGAGTTCAAATCTTGTTGCTTATACACTTTCTTTCTCCACGGAATTGTTGGATATTTATTTCCTCCTCGTGATTTCATTAGTTAAACATCACGTGGTTAAACATCACGTGGTTACTTTGCCTGGTCGTCGTTATCTTCTTCATAGTTAGACCGCAGTCTTTGGATGAATAGATGAACATGAACAACGTTTTAAAAAAAAAAGGAAATAATTATTTATTGAATTCGGAAAACTATCATCAATAACCGGATCGGTTGCAACAAACAGTGTGCAGGAGGGGGGGTGATTCTGCCTGAAAGGAACACCTCTTAGGAATCGGTCTGTTTTCTTGGAGGAATACGCTTCAATGTCTATTTTAATTATTTCCCTTTCTTACTCATTTTTTTTTGTTTAAACATTTTACTCTTTAATTTTTTTCACTTTTTTACCAATTTACTTTTTGATTATTTCTTATTGTTACAAGAAATGGTTACATTTCTATTAACATTTCATTTTTAACCATTTCATTCTTAACCATTTCATTTTTAACCATTTCATTTTTTACTATTTCATTTTTAACCATTTCATTTTTAACCATTTCATTCTTAACCATTTCATTTTTAACCATTTCCCCCTTTTTAACCATTTAATTTTTTACCATTTTATTTTTAACCATTTTATTTTTAACCATTTCCCCCCCTTTTAACCATTTCATTTTTGACCATTTCATTTTTAACCATTTCCCCCCTTTTAACCATTTCATTTTTGACCATTTCATTTTTAACCATTTAATTTTTAACCATTTCCCTCCTTTTAACCATTTCATTTTTAACCATTTAATTTTTAAGCATTTCCCCTTTTTTAACCATTTCATTTTTAACCATTTCATTTTTAACCATTTCCCCCCTTTTAACCATTTCATTTTTAACCATTTCATTTTTGACCATTTCAATTTTAACCATTTCCCTCTTTTTAACGATTTATTTTTTCTGTGTCTCTCTCAGTTGTTAAGCCGACATTTTCCTTTGTTCGTAGATAATTATGACAATCTCTTTATAACTTAGAAAAAAAGAGCGACACACACACATACAAAGAGCAATATACCCTGCCTTTAAATCATCAAAGCCTCTGTGCCCCCTTTCTCTCTCTTTCTCTCTCTCTTCCCCCCCCCTCTCTCTTTCTCTCTCTCTCTCTCTTTCTCTCTCGCTCTCTCTTTCTCTCGTTCTCTCTCTCTCTTTCTCTCTCTTTCTCTCTCTTTCTCTCTCCCCCCTTTCTCTCTCGCTCTTCCCCCCTCTCTCTCTCTCTCTCTTCCCCCCTCTCTGTCTCTCTCTCTCCATCCTTCATCCATCACTTCCAAAAATACATAATTCTCAGTCTACTTCAGTATGTCAACTCTTAGTTTTTGCTTATTCGTCTCTTTTGAGGACATGTCACTTGTCGCCATCTTTCTTTTCAAATAAAGCAGTAGAACGAACTCCAATTGTGATTTCCAGTGTTTGTTGTTACAAGGTCATATTGCGTTCATTACCCCATGAAAAACGTATTGAATTGAACCTTTGAACGTCTTGTTCTGTCAGCATCTACTCTGACATTGTTGTATCTTATTTGCCGCTTGTCACTTGTAAAACAGAACTGAATAGGAACCAAAGTGCTTCAAGAAACGGGACCCCCCACCATCAACTTGTAATTACCACCGGTGAAAAAAACACAGACAACTGTACATCATAATTACTAGCCACAGCACTCGTTTACGCCAGGTGAGAGGGAGCTAGAGTTTTCTCTTATCTGACGTAAACAAGGCGGTCATCTCCAAATGGGCTTCGACGGTGAGTTCCAAAAGTGGCTGCCATTTTTTATCGATTAGTTTCATGTTTCCGTAGCGGAAACAAGTCAAATGAGTTCACCGTGCAAAATTCCGTCGTATAAAAGACAATTTATTCATTTTCTGCTTTATTGAGTGTTCAAGAAGAACTTTTCTTTTCTTTTCTGATTTTTGCGGATATCTTTTTTATTTTCTTATTTTGAAGATATCCCGAATTATGATGAAAGATTAGGGGTTTCAACAACTTAAACACAAACCTCACTTAGCCCTACCATTAACCCTAAGTTCCGGTGGCAACGATCCCCAGACTATACTAGATTGTATAAGCTACTCTTTCTTTCTTAGTTCGTTCGGAGGGGGTCGTTTCTACACGGACTTAGGGTTACCGGTAGAGTTAAGCGAGTGTATGGCTTTTGTTAAAAAAAGTAACATTCATTTTTCTTTACAAGTCCCAAAGATGGTGGGGATTATATAGTTGATCAGTCTGGAGTTCGATTGTCTTGGCTTGCAATTTAGTAAAATAAATAAATATAAAAGCAAACAGTGTTATTAAAATAAAAATGAAAATATATTACAAATTAAACAAATTAATATAAAATATTTCCGAAGAAACTGTCTTTTATACAGCAGACTTTTTCACGGTGGACTAATTTGACTTGGCACGAAAACAACGCAAGAACAAATCGATAAGAAATGGCAGCTACTTTCAGAACTAATCACTTCAAAATAGTTGCTTCAGAATAGTTGCTTCAAAATAGTTGCTTCAAAATAGTTGCTTCATGTAGTAATTATGATTCGACTGTGTTAGTGTTCAGGAGAGCCAGATTCATGTGTATAGATTATTATGGCCTTCCATAACGTGCAATATTATAGATTATTATGGCCTTCAATATTATAAATTATTATGGCCTTCCATATTATAGATTATTATGGCCTTCCATATTATAGATTATTATGGCCTTCCATAACTAAAAGTGTCTGATGTTCATAAATACGTGATTAATGTGCAATATTATAGATTATTATAGCCTTCCATAACTAAAAGTGTCTGATGTTCATAAATACGTGATTAATGCGCAATATTATAGATTATTATAGCCTTCCATAACTAAAAGTGTCTGATGTTCATAAATACGTGATTAATGCGCAATATTATAGATTATTATGGCCTTCCATAACTAAAAGTGTCTGATGTTCATAAATACGTGATTAATGCGCAATATTATAGATTATTATAGCCTTCCATAACTAAAAGTGTCTGATGTTCATAAATACGTGATTAATGCGCAATATTATAGATTATTATAGCCTTCCATAACTAAAAGTGTCTGATGTTCATAAATACGTGATTAATGCGCAATATTATAGATTATTATGGCCTTCCATAACTAAAAGTGTCTGATGTTCATAAATACGTGATTAATGCGCAATATTATAGATTATTATAACCTTCCATAACTAAAAGTGTCTGATGTTCATAAATACGTGATTAATGCGCAATATTATAGATTATTATAGCCTTCCATAACTAAAAGTGTCTGATGTTCATAAATACGTGATTAATGCGCAATATTATAGATTATTATAACCTTCCATAACTAAAAGTGTCTGATGTTCATAAATACGTGATTAATGCGCAATATTATAGATTATTATAACCTTCCATAACTAAAAGTGTCTGATGTTCATAAATACGTGATTAATGCGCAATATTATAGATTATTATAGCCTTCCATAACTAAAAGTGTCTGATGTTCATAAATACGTGATTAATGCGCAATATTATAGATTATTATAGCCTTCCATAACTAAAAGTGTCTGATGTTCATAAATACGTGATTAATGCGCAATATTATAGATTATTATGGCCTTCCATAACTAAAAGTGTCTGATGTTCATAAATACGTGATTAATGCGCAATATTATAGATTATTATAACCTTCCATAACTAAAAGTGTCTGATGTTCATAAATACGTGATTAATGCGCAATATTATAGATTATTATAGCCTTCCATAACTAAAAGTGTCTGATGTTCATAAATACGTGATTAATGCGCAATATTATAGATTATTATGGCCTTCCATAACTAAAAGTGTCTGATGTTCATAAATACGTGATTAATGCGCAATATTATAGATTATTATAACCTTCCATAACTAAAAGTGTCTGATGTTCATAAATACGTGATTAATGCGCAATATTATAGATTATTATAACCTTCCATAACTAAAAGTGTCTGATGTTCATAAATACGTGATTAATGCGCAATATTATAGATTATTATAGCCTTCCATAACTAAAAGTGTCTGATGTTCATAAATACGTGATTAATGCGCAATATTATAGATTATTATAGCCTTCCATAACTAAAAGTGTCTGATGTTCATAAATACGTGATTAATGCGCAATATTATAGATTATTATGGCCTTCCATAACTAAAAGTGTCTGATGTTCATAAATACGTGATTAATGCGCAATATTATAGATTATTATAGCCTTCCATAACTAAAAGTGTCTGATGTTCATAAATACGTGATTAATGCGCAATATTATAGATTATTATAGCCTTCCATAACTAAAAGTGTCTGATGTTCATAAATACGTGATTAATGCGCAATATTATAGATTATTATAGCCTTCCATAACTAAAAGTGTCTGATGTTCATAAATACGTGATTAATGTGCAATATTATAGATTATTATAGCCTTCCATAACTAAAAGTGTCTGATGTTCATAAATACGTGATTAATGCGCAATATTATAGATTATTATAGCCTTCCATAACTAAAAGTGTCTGATGTTCATAAATACGTGATTAATGCGCAATATTATAGATTATTATAGCCTTCCATAACTAAAAGTGTCTGATGTTCATAAATACGTGATTAATGTGCAATATTATAGATTATTATAGCCTTCCATAACTAAAAGTGTCTGATGTTCATAAATACGTGATTAATGCGCAATATTATAGATTATTATAGCCTTCCATAACTAAAAGTGTCTGATGTTCATAAATACGTGATTAATGCGCAATATTATAGATTATTATAGCCTTCCATAACTAAAAGTGTCTGATGTTCATAAATACGTGATTAATGCGCAATATTATAGATTATTATAGCCTTCCATAACTAAAAGTGTCTGATGTTCATAAATACGTGATTAATGTGCAATATTATAGATTATTATAGCCTTCCATAACTAAAAGTGTCTGATGTTCATAAATACGTGATTAATGCGCAATATTATAGATTATTATAGCCTTCCATAACTAAAAGTGTCTGATGTTCATAAATACGTGATTAATGCGCAATATTATAGATTATTATAGCCTTCCATAACTAAAAGTGTCTGATGTTCATAAATACGTGATTAATGCGCAATATTATAGATTATTATAGCCTTCCATAACTAAAAGTGTCTGATGTTCATAAATACGTGATTAATGCGCAATATTATAGATTATTATAGCCTTCCATAACTAAAAGTGTCTGATGTTCATAAATACGTGATTAATGCGCAATATTATAGATTATTATAGCCTTCCATAACTAAAAGTGTCTGATGTTCATAAATACGTGATTAATGCGCAATATTATAGATTATTATAGCCTTCCATAACTAAAAGTGTCTGATGTTCATAAATACGTGATTAATGCGCAATATTATAGATTATTATAGCCTTCCATAACTAAAAGTGTCTGATGTTCATAAATACGTGATTAATGTGCAATATTATAGATTATTATAGCCTTCCATAACTAAAAGTGTCTGATGTTCATAAATACGTGATTAATGCGCAATATTATAGATTATTATGGCCTTCCATAACTAAAAGTGTCTGATGTTCATAAATACGTGATTAATGCGCAATATTATAGATTATTATGGCCTTCCATAACTAAAAGTGTCTGATGTTCATAAATACGTGATTAATGCGCAATATTATAGATTATTATAGCCTTCCATAACTAAAAGTGTCTGATGTTCATAAATACGTGATTAATGTGCAATATTATAGATTATTATAGCCTTCCATAACTAAAAGTGTCTGATGTTCATAAATACGTGATTAATGTGCAATATTATAGATTATTATAGCCTTCCATAACTAAAAGTGTCTGATGTTCATAAATACGTGATTAATGTGCAATATTATAGATTATTATAGCCTTCCATAACTAAAAGTGTCTGATGTTCATAAATACGTGATTAATGTGCAATATTATAGATTATTATAGCCTTCCATAACTAAAAGTGTCTGATGTTCATAAATACGTGATTAATGTGCAATATTATAGATTATTATAGCCTTCCATAACTAAAAGTGTCTGATGTTCATAAATACGTGATTAATGTGCAATATTATAGATTATTATAGCCTTCCATAACTAAAAGTGTCTGATGTTCATAAATACGTGATTAATGTGCAATATTATAGATTATTATAGCCTTCCATAACTAAAAGTGTCTGATGTTCATAAATACGTGATTAATGTGCAATATTATAGATTATTATAGCCTTCCATAACTAAAAGTGTCTGATGTTCATAAATACGTGATTAATGTGCAATATTATAGATTATTATAGCCTTCCATAACTAAAAGTGTCTGATGTTCATAAATACGTGATTAATGTGCAATATTATAGATTATTATAGCCTTCCATAACTAAAAGTGTCTGATGTTCATAAATACGTGATTAATGTGCAATATTATAGATTATTATAGCCTTCCATAACTAAAAGTGTCTGATGTTCATAAATACGTGATTAATGTGCAATATTATAGATTATTATAGCCTTCCATAACTAAAAGTGTCTGATGTTCATAAATACGTGATTAATGTGCAATATTATAGATTATTATAGCCTTCCATAACTAAAAGTGTCTGATGTTCATAAATACGTGATTAATGTGCAATATTATAGATTATTATAGCCTTCCATAACTAAAAGTGTCTAATGTTCATAAATACGCGATTAATGTGCAATATTATAGATTATTATAGCCTTCCATAACTAAAAGTGTCTAATGTTCATAAATACGTGATTAATGTGCAATATTATAGATTATTATGGCCTTCCATATTATAGTTTATTATAGCCTTCCATAACTAAAAGTGTCTGATGTTCATAAATAGGTGATAGTCGGGATGTTAGGATTACACGTCGTTGCATTTATGTATGCATTTATTATTTATTCACACAAGTCATTATAAATGATTGCTTACTAATATTAACAAATGCTGTTTCGTGACGTCTGAGTGACAGCAAGTCTCTCCAGATTTCCAGCCTCTCCGCTTTTTTTTCAGAATCGTGGAAAACCATTTTGCGTTATTGCAACAGTCGTTTACCATTAATTTCTAGCTTGTAACGAACGCTGGCTTTCTCTTAAATTTGAGTGACAATCAGCCAAGATTCAAGTACTCATTGTGCCCTTCCAGTGGAGTTCTTGGTGGTGCTTTCCCTCCTCGGTCTTTCCACCCTCTTTGACACTTCACGGTCATTGTGTATGGCATCATCCGCGGTTAATGCTACTAATATATTTTTTTGTGTATTGGGCGGATTAGGGGATTTATGGCGGGTTAAGTTCCCTCGGATTGGTATAAGGTTCTTTTTATATTTTCGGTTTTATTTCTATTTCAACTTACTTGTGGTTGCTCGGCGTTACCTGCTTATGTGGATTGGTTTCCGCACTCGAGGATTTTCCTTGGCATTTCAGCTGCTTTCACTAATGCCATGTGTTGAATTGTGTTTCTTCTATTTTTTTCGCAACTGTTCCTAGTGCTCCTGCAATTATTTGTATTACAGTAATTTCCTTCATGTTCCACATTTCCTTCAGCTCTCCGGCAAGCTCCATGTATTTGCTTCGTTTTCTGTCTCCTTTATTTTCACCCTGTGAGTCGCTGGAACGGCGAAATCTACGATTTTTTTTCTTTTTGTTAATCATTATCACGTCTGGTGTCCTTGCTTGTATGAGTTTGCCCGTTTGTATTCCATGTCCCAGAGGATTCTATGATTTTCATTTTCCACGGCTGCTTCTTTGTGTCTGTATCATTTTATGTTCCAGAGTTCCCAGTGGACTGCCTTCCCCACTTAGTCGTATCTGTTTTTGTATTATTATAATAATGATGATGATGATGATGATGATGATGATGATGATGATGATGATGATGACGATGATGATGATAATAATAATAATAATAATAATAATAATAATTTATTATTATTATTATTATTATTATTATTATTATTATTGTTATTATTATTTACTCACTAGGAGTTATCACACTGGTCATCGTCAGTGATCGCCCACTGCCAACAACCTGTGGTATTCCCTGGAGTCTGAGTGACAACAAGTCTCCTCAGACTTCCAGTATGCTCCACCTCTTTTCGTTCATCACCGCTGATGACCTTGCGGTATCGCAACAGCCACCTACCACCGATTTCCCGCTGATAAGGGCCATTGGTCCCCTCTGGGGCCCGAGTGGCAACAAGCCTTTTCTTCTTCTTCTTCTTCTTCTTCTTCTTCTTCTTCTTCTTCTTCTTCTTCTTCTTCTTCTTCTTCTTCTTCTTCTTATCATCATCATCATCATCATCATCATCATCATCATTATTATTATTATTATTATTATTATTATTATTATTATTATTATTATTATTATTATTATTAAAAATAAGTATCATTCTAATGAGTAAATAAAAAATCTATGAAATGTTTTGGGGATATTTAATGCCGAAAAAGATTCGGGACAAAAAGAGGATCACTATTTAATTCTGTATATTTATATTAAAGATTTTTGCTAGTTAAACAACTAGCAAAAATTTTTAACCAAAATTTACCATCTACGGTGTAAAATGTAAAACAAAAAATCCTAAATTCACGTAAGGTTGTAAAATGATAATAATATTTGAAGTTTTTCAAAACGAAAAAAAAGGTGTACCTAAAATAAAATCAACAATTAAAAATATAAAATACAGTGAACACGATTCTAAATTCAGTTATTTAATTGCTCAGTAAAATATGTTTGTTTTTTACAAAAAAAAGTAATGTTTAAATCAATTATTTTTTAATTAAACAATTTGATTCAATAAATTTGTGGTTTAAAACATAATTTCTAATAAGGTTTTTAAAAGAACGGTACTCTTAAGCTGACGCGCTAGATTTCCATGACTTCGCGTCGACAACTATCGGAAGCGCCCAAGAGCTGACGAAGTGTTAACCAATCAGGTTGCAGCATTCATTCGCCAAGCAGCCGACAATATTTTGAAGAAAACAATAATCGCGTTCTATTGCAACAACAATGAGTTATTATCAGGTCGTCGAATCTCCGGACGGACTAATTCAAAAGAATAACATTTTCATTTCTTTCTTTGTTTTATTTTAAAAAGAATATTGACAAAATTTTAGGCCCCCCCCCCCACTCCAAAAAAAAACAACAACATTATTTTCACAAACAAATCAGAACATTTACATCCACACATTTGATTGACAATTGTTCATTTGGCCCAACAAAAAATAAAAATATATTTATTTACAGTTCTTCAGCTACGGTTTGTTCGTTTTTTTTTTCTTTTTATCTATTTTTATCTATGTATTTTTTTCTTCCATTAAGCGCTTGGCAGTTTCAGCCTCGTTTTCGTCTCGCCCGCTCTCGGCCGCTTCCGCGACTTGCCCGATCGTTGCCGATACGAAGTCACGGAAATCTGGCGCGTCAGCTATAAGAGTACCAAAAAAATAAACCCAAAACGTTTTAATAAAAAAAATTTAAGTAAATATATCATTTTTGAGCGACCTGTAAACGTGTGTCCATCTCTCTCTCTCTCTCTCTCTCTCTCTCTCTCTCTCTCTCTCTCTCTCTCTCTCTCTCTATCTATCTCTCTCTCTCTATCTATCTATCTATCTCTTTCTTGAAATAGAACTTTCTGTACGTTCGAATAATCAGTCGTGATTGTGGAGATTGGTGGTTTGGTGGCGGAAGATGCAGCATGGTTGAGAGAAAAGGATGATTTTAGTCACATTAACGTGACCAAATTAGATGCTTTTCTGAAAATAATCAAGTTCGCTATCAAATGGGGATTAAGAAAAATCAGGATAAGGACTGAATCAGCAACTGTACTAAGTTGGGTGAACTCTACAGTGGAAGAGATCGAAAGAATACGAACCAAGGGTGCTGGAGAAATGATTGTGAAGCGGAGATTGGGAATACGTGGAGATTTGATATCCGAATTTGGACTGCGAATAAAGGCAGTGTTTGTGCCTTCAGAGATAACTAAAGCAGATGCGATAACCTGAATTTAAAAAAAAAAACGGTGGTTAGTTGAGAAAGAAGAGGTCCCGGTTTGCTGTTTAGGAACCGGAGAACTAGAAGAGTTGCATGGCATGCACCTGTAGAACCACGTGCTGCACAACCCGACGATTGTCGACCCCAACGTTGTGTTTCCGTGGCCTTCTTTGTCTTCATCGTCTTAGCCGTGTCGTCTATCACACTGACGAATCGTCGAGGGCACAGCACTGGTCCACAAGTTAAAATAAAAGAAACACCACTCAGGATAAAGAACACAAACACATATACGTTGTGTATAATTTAGTTTGAACTATGAGTGTGTGTGACTGTCGAGGCCCCATTGTCGTTTCTCAAGTCGTCAGCTCATTTCATCGTTTTCCCGTCCGATCTGCTCTCTCGGGAGTCTCGATCCTAACTCTCGGAAGGTTAGATCCTAACTGCTCGGCTTCTCTCCGAAAAACTCAACTCGTCAACTTTTTGTCATAAACCTTACTGTCGTCAACTGTCGTAAAACTAACCTACCTTACTGTAGTCAGGTGTCGTAAAACACTGTCACTCCTAAAATGTCGTGTCCAGTGTTATTTTCTTAGTGACCTGAACAATGGAAATTGACCACTCCCAAATTGTCTATTGTCTCTTTCGATGAGTCATTTCCTATCCCGTATTTTCTTTTGTCTTTGTCGATTAATCACTTCCTATCCTGATCGGGCCCCGACCTTTGCGGCAGCCATAGTGTCACACACCACATGGGACTTGATAGAACATTGTATTTGGTGCGGAAAGTTGATCCACTTATAAAACGTTCGATGTCAATCAATCGATCCTGCCCCGAATATACATGCTCCTGGTGAAATTGGGACTGCAAACAATTGAACAAGATTAGCTATTGATATAACACACCATGGTGGGGGAGCATCCTTGTCAATGATTGACTGTGGACCTGGGAGACTAGCAATATGGGGGAGTTACATGCGGAGACGGCAGCTGCGGTTGCAAAGGAATTGGAGAAGGTGATGCTTGAACGGGGTCCAGTAATGGAGGTTATAATGGACAATGGCACAGATTTTTACTCAAAACTTCTTCATACAATGCTAAAAAGATGGAAGATGAAAAGATATTATAGGCCCGGGGGAAATGAAATAGTGAAGCGACATCATCGGACAGTGGAAGCAATAGCTGAGAGAGGAGGGATATCACCTGGAGAGGCCACATTCTGGTATAACATGGCACCCAAGGTCGGACAGAGAGGGGAGACAGTGCAGCATAGATCCATTTTTAATTATGAATGGAGGCACCCAAGAGATACATCACCAGAAATCGAAGAGCGAGGGGCAGCCAGAATCCAAATCGGAGATGAGTTTTGGCTGAAGCCACCAAATGCACGATCTATTATGAAAATTACTGGAGTGAAATCCCCTAACAACTTGAGCGTCGGTGGGATGCCGCAGCATATTTTAGATGTACGGCGCGTTGTCCATGTAAATGATGAAGATGGTGGCGCCGAACACAAGGGCAATGAAAGTGATTGCAATGCAAAGACCGTGGGGAGAACGTAATGTATCGATTTGGACACAGGATTACGTTATGTGAAATGATCTTTGATGATCATGGGGTCGTGTGGTTTATAAGATACTGTGATAATTTGCCTTGGTGACAATATCTGTCAATTGAGTTATCTGCCCTTTGCAGATTGGCTGTTTGGAGTCTATAGACATAGATGGCTCTGACTGGTACTCAATTTGCATTAAAGCTATCACTAAATTTGCTGTTTATTCTAACACGACTTTGAGCATTTCTCTACATTGCTTGAACAATCTTCACCAACCACTCGTTTTCCCCTAGTTTACACAATGCTCACCAGACAACATCTCTTACCACTCTCTCATAGCTTTCTCCAGATCCACAAAAGCAAAATACAGGTTCTTCTTCTTACTAGGGAACTTCTCTTGCATTTGTTTTAGGATTAATATAGCACCAGTGGTACTATGCCAAGGCATACAACCAAATAAAATCGTAAATTATAACTGTGGTTTAAGATACTGTGATAATTCGCCTTGGTGACAATATCAGTCAATTGAGTTATCTTCTCTTTGCAGATTGGATGTTTGGAGTCTATGGACATAGATGGCTTTGGTTGGTAAGTTTATTCATATGAAAACTAATCTTTTGAACTCGAAGAGTTCAGTTGGTTTCTGGACAGTAGAGAGTGAACAGTGAACAGTGAACAGTAAAAAGTGAGCAGTTGACAGTGAACAGTGGAGATTGAGATCTTTCGTGGCGGTGACACCAAAGGAAAGTTAATTGAATTCCATTATCTGATTATAGTGTTTTAGCGTTAAAAATGAATATTAAAAACTATATGTCTGAAAAGATTGAATGTTTGGAAAGTCGAAGTATTATTTCAAAATCAAAACAACATCACGTTATCAACGTTAATTTAAGCGATTGTTGTAACAGGGTTTCACCAACCGCGGCGCATTTGGTAAAAACCTCAGTTTGAAAAAAAAAATGTGATGATGACAAAATATTATTTTGCCGATGAAAACTGGGGGTATATGTTACGACGCTCAGCAGAGGCGCGAACGGGCTCCAAAAAAAGAACGAGAAAGAGTTTAAAAACATAAATTTGCAACAAGTAAAGTTGACTTATGTCTAGAATAGACATTTTTCTACTTACCTATGTAATTTGTTTGTATTTTTACGTAGTATAAATGGCTTTTTATTAGATGTTAAAAAAAAATTTCTTGTTTTTTAAAACATCTAGTTTCTCAAAGGAAAATGCCGGTCATTCCCTCTATATTATTACGTAGAGCGGCCATTTTAAATTCTTCGAAAATCGTGTGTTGAACTTAAATTTCTAATAAATAGCACTGCAAACGGGTTTAAAATACAAACAAATAGCACATGCAAGTTTGAAACTAACTTTTACAGCTTACAGTTACTTTTATTTGTTGTATATTTGTTTTTTTAGCGTTTTTACTCTGCTGAGTCTCGTAAAAGATGCCCAAAACTGGTTTTGTTTTGGCCGTTTTCTTTAAATAAAATACCGAGCCAACGGAAAAGCTGTCAAATGTAAATGGCTGCACCCGCCGTCGTTCGTTTAGTTAAACACGTAAACATAAGAAAACATGTGGAGCTATTGATTCTGTTTTCGATAAAGAATGGGCTAAGTTTATTTTTAGGCGATGGAAAAAGGTTTGTTAATACTTTGTGTCCGGCGGAAAGCTATATATTGGCATCATAACTACAGTACATAAATAGTAAGAAAATGTAAAAGTAATTACACGATGCGAAAGGTTATTGTTACACCGGCCGTTCTTACACAGGAGAAACAACACCGGTTGTCACTATAAATAGTGCGAGTCACCAGAGACACGGCGAAGACAAAGCACAGTCTTCTAACTGTCTAGCCAAGTGCTAGTCAATTTCTTATTTTGTTAATACACTTGTTAAACCAACCCTCGACTTCACTTCCTTTATTTATTATTTACTGTGGGACAACTTCACAACAGTTATCATTTCGTATTTGTAAGAGTCTAAGATGGCGACGGTTGTCGAATACGAATAAAGAAAGGCTCCTTGTATCCTTAAAAATAATCTACCCTTGTAGATATACATCTACAAACGCATGTGTAAATGGAAGTTCAAATGAAAATATTTAACTAGTATTATGATAAACTTGTAAGAAATAAATAGTTTAATGGCAGAAATAGATGAACATTTCGAAACATTATTATTTTAATATGATAAGCGTATGCTCATGCTTCAGTTTAGATGAGTAAATAATAAACGGTCGACCAAATATCAACCGAATCAAATCAAGACGGCATGCGTATAAAGTACTCAATATCATTTCAGATCGATCTTTTTAAAAAAATATTTTTTGGGGTATCTTTTACGACGCTCAGCAGAGTCGCGAACGGGGTCCAAAAAAAGAACGAGAAAGGGTTTAAAAACATAAATTTGCAACAAGTGAAGTTGACGTGCGACGAGAATATATATTTTTCTACTTACCTATGTAATTTGTTTTTATTTTTACGTATTATAAATGGGTTTTTATTAGATGTAAAAAAAAAAAATTCTTGTTTTTTTTCCCCAATGGTTTGCACAAAATTCAAGATGGCCGATTCAGGTGCATTCTTACGAACCACCCCCCCCCCAAAAAAAAATCGGCCATTTTTTTTTCATGTTCCCGTGACAAAACTATTGATTTCTAATAAATAGCGGTTGTAACGGTCTAAAAATACAAACAAATGCCACAGGCAAGTTTGAAAATAACTTTTACAGCCTACAGTTACTTTTATTTGTTGTATATTTGTTTTTTTTAGCGTTTTTACTTTGCTGAGCGTCGTAAAAGATTCCCATTTTTTTATATGTATACACACACACACACACACACACACACACACACATATATATATATATATATATATATATATATATATATATATATATAATTTTATTTTTCCTCCCAACATGTCTACCCTACATGTATTTGTACTTGCATGATATCTTTTCTCTATACCATCATCCTGATGAAGTCTTATAAATAAAGACGAAACGTACACATAAAAAAACATCCAGTTTTTGGTTTTCCTTTTTCATTTTACCATCACGTCGGATTACCTTCATCCTTCTCTTCCCATATATATATATATAATAATAATGGTAATAATCCAGGTAAAAAGTATCCACAAGGTGGTAATCCAGAGAATTTTAACCGGGTTTATAAAAAGTGCTCAATATCAAAATAGAGCTTTATATATGATAATTTTATTTACACAGACATGTACAAAATCTGCGACACTGGCATGTCGATGTTATCGATCAACAGTTAGTATATAAACTGAGATCTCATCAGGCAGAGTTAGAATCCGATCTTTATTTAAGTTGAATGTTACGTCTAAAAAATTAACTATTTTAATGTTAGATGTTATTTCTACTTTGAGATCTAATCTTTTCATTAGAGAAAATACAAACAAATGCCACAGGCAAGTTTGAAAATAACTTTTACAGCCTACAGTTACTTTTATTTGTTGTATATTTGTTTGTTTTTTTAGCGTTTTTACTCTGCTAAGCGTCGTAAAAGATTCCCATTTTTGTATATGTATACGCACACACACACGCACAAACACGCACACACACACACATACATATATATATATATATATATATATATATATATATATATATATAAAACACAACATACATATATATATATGATGTATGTTGTGTTTTTAGTATAGAAAAAATTTCGAAGGTGATTAATTACGTCTGTAAGAGCATATAGTTTTATTTAAAAATCCATATCAAATAAATGTATAAGTTTGTTAAATAATATATGTGTGTATGTGTATAGGTTTGTTAAATAATATATATGTGTATGTGTGTATGTGTGTGGCCGTGTAATTCAGTGTCATACGATAACGAATAAGATCGCTCAATTACTTGCGCAAGGGCAATTATTTTTATTATTCACTAGACACTATACATTATTTTGATCTTCCATCGATACCTTCGGTTACAGAGAAACACTTGAGAATCAACCACAGGGTTAAAGATACCAAATGTGACCGATTCATCAGCCGACGTTTTGATAGTCTGACTCACGATGATAATTCTTTGTTCGGTGAGTAAAAAATAGTTCATGGTTAAAAAAGGAGGAATCTGCGTACATTAATAGAATGACTTGTTGAAACAAATAATGCATTAATATAATAAATAAATGTATTTAAAAATATTATACAAGGGAATATTTCAGATTTAATAAATATAAAAGAAAATTGATATAGTCAAACCGGTTACCCTACTAACGGTGCTTCCACACAGAATGCGATAAGTTACGTGTATAAGCATTATAAATGATATTATGTTGTTGTTGTTTTTTTAAATAATATTAACTGAGGAATCATTTCGAGTTAAAATCTAAGTCGTATTACGCACGAAAATGTGGCAAAAGCTCGATTGAAATCTATCAACTATAAATAGACCTACAAGAGTTATGTCCCTTGCATTATATATAAGCAAGTATTTCATGTATGAAGAGATTTTATTTACTCCTCCCCAGGAGTTAGGCACAAGGCCAGTTTTATCTTACTCCCACAAGTAAGATGTGACCCAAGATCGGGTCGAGAAAGTGGGGTTTGAAAAGCCAGCGCTCGAGAGGTGAGCACTCTGGCCATTTAAAAATTGGCTGGGCAGCCCCGTCGGCATTCCCCGGTAGAGTCGCCTCAGACAGTAAGCAATAAACTTACTCCTCCCCAAAGAGGGGAGGCAAAGCCTGGGAGGGTGGACCTCCTAGAACTGCACAGGACAGGCGTGCAGTATCCATCGGAACAGATACTACACTTTGATCTTAGCCAAAAGGCCAACGGATGTTCTATATCTTTGACCTGTAACATCAAATTGGTATTTATTTGCACCCTGCCTGTTTTTGTTTTTTTTGACTAGTTGTATTTTTTTTCATAACCATTGTTAAATCCTCTTTTGGGAGAGATGGACAAATGAATTTTCGATTCTTCTGATTTTTCTATCTGGCGAACTTTTTCTGTTCTGAAGACAAAGAGTTTTTTTGGTGCTTATGCAGATGAGCGGCCACAGTAAAAAATTATTTAAAAAAAAATAATAATATATACTTATTAAGCATTATAATCTTACTCACTGTACAAAAAAGTAAAAAAATTATCCACTAGAACTTTAATTACAAGTATTTTTCCATTCTGCGTATCGTAACAGCGATTCGTTCACAGAGACTTCAGTTTGTTTCTAAAGAAAGAAGATTTCGCAGGGGAGATAATCAACGTGCGAAATCATAATAAAAAACAACATGGCGTCTCTGTGAACGAATCGTTGTTATGATACACAGAATGGAAAAATACTTGTAATTAAAGTTCTAGTGGATAAATTTTTCTACTTTTTTGCACAGTGAGTAAGAAGATAACACTGAATAAGTATATAATAATGTTTTTATAAAAAGATGATTTTTTAATGTGGCCGCTCATCAGCATAAGTAATATATAGTAAACTACCGATACTTTTTATTTATTATGCAGATCTTTTGAAATAATTGTAAACCGAATGACTTCTTGCACAATGAATAAGCTAATCTATAAACTCAGACCCAAATAGCATTTCAGTTGACAGCTGAAACTTGGCTTCTGGCTAGATAATTTTCATTTGTTATTGTTGTACAATGTTATTGGCAATATAATAACGCTTCGCTACAATAAAAAAAAAATGACTTAGTCTGGCCCAGACGATTGCTAATATAAAAAAAATCAAATAACCACCTAAGAGTTAAAATTATCAAGGGGATAACTCATTTTAAATTGAAGAATATAATAGGAGTTGTCTACCTTCAGTCTAAAAATGTGCAAACAAATAAAAATCAAAAACTAAAATGACGTCACTTCATCTCGGGCAACACCGAGTAGGTACAGGTCGTAGTAAAGCTGGAAGTATGTACGAGACTGTATGGGGTCACGTGATGATGTGAGGTCACGTACAAGATCTGAGGCAATCTGGACTCTCTCTTCCGGTTTTGACTTCAGCTGTATAAGAAGTGGTAAGTAATCGCTCCTGATGGGGTATATAAAAGTGTGGATACGTCAAATGTTTTCTTGGATTCAAAAGGATTCCTTCTGAAAAAGAAACCATAAGTTTTATATTATTCGGACTACTTTTATCATTTTAGTTGTTATTTTTACAACGTTTCGGTCGATGTAACCTCCGACCTTCTCCATGTGCATCTTTTCGAACAAAGAAAACTATCTTGAACTCGGGAACCTATACGGAATTTTGAACTGAACGCTTTATTTTATCCACGGGGGTAGATTGTTCTCATTCCATCAGCCATAGCTAATTTTTATTTTATTCTTAGTTATTATTGGCTACGGTGATTCGTGGGGCGGCGGATAAACGCGTCTGGTTATAATCAGTTCTAAGTGACAGTATTCTGGGGGTTGAAGGTTCTATCCTCACTACAACCAAGATGAAAATAGCAGTTCGAATAATCTAAATAATACAAATCATCAGTCATCATCTAAAAAATTCTGAAACACTATATATTTGTTTTTATTAGTTTATCACAAACAGAAACAGGTCACATGGGAGAAAGATGGTCGACCAGAGAAGGCTGATCAATCAAATCAGAAACTCTACAGAAATGAAATAAACAAGCCGCGCATGCGTTGTCCCCCTCTGTATGTGACTCGATGTGGCGAGTGTAAAATGAAATAAATTTGGCCAATTTGGGGCATTTTTGACCATCCTTTGACCCCCTGGGGGCGCGAACCAGAACTTTTCTTAGGTCAAGGATGCTCATTTTATATCCAGAACAATTGCCTCTACACTTTGGCCAAGTTTCAGAAAAATTGAATGTATGGATCAAACGTTATGGGAGGAAAGGGTCATTTTTTGCCATTTTAGGGGGGTTCTGACCCCATGGGGGAGCGAACCAGATTTTTTCCAAGGTCAGCGATACTTATTTTCTATTAGGAACAATTGCCTCCACATTTTGCTCAAGTTTCAGAGAAATTGAATGGATGGATGAAACATTATGGGTCAAAAAATGTTATTTTTTACCATTTCGGGGCCTTTTGACTCCCTGGGGGGCTAACCAGATGTTTTTCAAAAATCGGAAAATGTCACTTTCTAACCTGACCAAAGTTACAACTTCATGCAAAATTTCAGAGAAATTCAATGGATGGTTGCGGAGAAAAATCCGGACGGACAGACAGACACACGGACGGACGGAAATGCCTCAAAACATAGGTCTCCCGATTTTATAAGTCGGGGGACCAAATAGAAAATGTTACTAAATTATTCAGCTATCTTAAAATGGGCCGCTCGGGAAGAAGTTGCCATTTTTTATCGATTAGTTTTGTCTGTTTTTCGTGGCGGTAACAAGTCAAATTAGTCCATCGTTTATTGTCTTAGCTGCTCTCTTTCTATTTTTGTTTATTCGGAGTTAGTTTTTTTTTTGGGGGGGGGGAGCATTAAGGGGGGGGGGTATGTTTTGTTTTGTCTCTGAAAAAAATTAAAAGTAAATAGGTAATGTTTATTTATTTTTACAAGTTTCAAAGATGGGGAGATTCTATAGTTGAACAGTCTGGAATTTCGATTATCTTGGCTTGACATTTAGTTAAAAAAAAAAATAATAATAAATCAAACAGTGTTATTAAAACTGGAAATTGAAATATATAAATTATTGCCGAAGAAATATGACAGACTTTTGCACGGTGGACAAATTTAACTTGTCACTGCTATGAAAAACAAACTAAACTAATCGCAAAAAAAATTGCAGCCGCTTTCGGAGCAAACTGATTCAGGATAGCCACTTATTCAAATTAGAAAAAAAATGTTGAATTGAAACAGTTACGAATTGATTTAAACATAAATAGACATTAGTATACTATCATTCATTTTTTAAATCAAACACTGTTCATGGGACGGGTATTAAGCCAGTTTTTTTATGTGGCAAAAAGTAATATGGTCGGCAGATATACATAATTGCATTGTTCGACGCCAAAGTCAACGGCATATAATATAGGGCGTGTCTAATTCACGATTCAGGCCATATTTGTCCTTCCATAAATTCCAGAGCCGTCGAGATCTGAGCGAACAATTTACATAGGGAGGAGAGTTGATTATTCAGGGCGTTGTTCTAAGCTGAAGGAACATGCAAGAAATAATAATGACAAAAAAAAGGTGTTAAAAACAATGAACAAAGAGAAGGACAAGAAAAAAAAGGCGGCCATTTTGAGAAGTAAAAAAAGAAAAGAAATCAAATAAGAAGACACAATAGAAAAAGACTAGTTTTAAATTGAAACCTGGACATCAGCGTTCACCGTCGGGTTAGCACCAACACCTACGTAGCCTATTCTATTGTGGCGTGTCGTTGTTACATCATTGTAAACAACAAAACTCGGTTACTTATCGTCGTCAAAAGAAAGCCACACTTAGTCAATGGGATTCAAGAACACTAAACCATGATGTTAACCTGTGTCACACACACACACACACACATATATATATATATATATATATATGTGTGTGTGTGTGTGTGTGTGTGTGTGTGTGTGTGTGTGTGTGAAAAGACAAACGGAAAACAGATTTATATATATATATATGTGTGTGTGTGTGTGTGTGTGTGTGTGTGTGTGTGTGTGTGTGTGTGTGTGTGTGTGTGTGTGTGAAAAGACAAACGGAAAACAGATTTGAATACAGGAGAAAAACAAGAAACGAGAGATTTGACCGGATTCGTTCGTATCAACGAACGTCTTCAGAAAAAGTGAAGATTTTTTTTCTGAAGACGTTCGTTGATACGAACGAAACCGGTCAAATCTCTCGTTTCCTGTTTTTCTCCTGTATTTAAATCTGTTTTACGTTTGTCTTTTTTTCACACATTTTGTCTATCACGACATTTCATTTTCATGACATATCGTGCATTTTACCCTATATATATATATATATATATATATATATATATATATATATATATATATATATATATATATATATATATATATATATGCATATATATATATACTGAAAATTGATACATAAAAAATTATATCTCCCTATAAAATTTTTATGTGGATATATATATATATATATATATATATATATATATATATATATATATATATATATATATATATACGTGTGTGTGTGTGTGTGTGTGTGTGCCAGAAGATAATTCGAATTTAAACAGATTTTACGTAAGTAGGACAAGTACTGATTTTAAGACCATGTATAGGAACCATAAAGTATCTTTCAATAACCGGGGGGGGGGAAGGATGACACCTCATCATTCAAATACATATGGTCTCTAAAAATGAACAATAGGGTACCTATACTGAAATTGAGGCCCTGAAGAAGGTTTCAACTCCAACGCTAAATAGCCCCACATGTTTCTTTGTCTTAATGAAAAATTAGCTATTATAATGTTTCTTTGAATAGATGAAGTGTTAAAACAAAGAGATGAAGTGCAGATTAGTTGTAGAGATTTCAAACAGTTCACCTTGAATAAATAGGAACCAATGAATTTACTATAGCATTGTATTAAGAAATCTATATAAACAATCATTAGTTATTATGAATATTATAATAAAATATAATAGGTTTGCTAAATGCAGATTATATTGACTAAATAATTAAATAAATACATAAATACAAAACCCCTAGTAAATAGGTATAAATGAATAGAATATGATAGTCTTTTCAATGAAATTTATTTCACTTCCATTATGATATACACAAGACTTTACTTGTATTTGAAAATATTCAACTATTAACTTATTGGCTTAATTTTTTTAATGTAATATTAATTACATTTTTGATAAGGAATTAGAATGATAATTATTACATATAAAACTAGTTATTATTGTTATGTTAAATCAAATAACCTGTTTATAATAACTAATGAAACATCTTGGAATTATTTGAGTTTTTAATGATGTATTATTCCGTTATGTGGCTTGTTTTCTGTGAATATGAGTTTACATCCATATTTTATGTAATAATGATTATAGAGTTGTTGAGGTTAGGGTTAGGGTTAGGGTTAGGGTTATGGTTAGGGTAGATTTAGGGTTTGGGTAGATTTAGGGTTAGGGTAGATTTAGGGTTAGGGTTAGGGTTAGGGTTAGGGTTAGGGTTAGAGTTAGGGTTAGGGTTAGGGTTAGGGTTAGATTTAGGGTTAGGGTTAGATTTAGGGTTAGGGTTAGGGTTATGGCTAGGGTTAGGGTTAGATTTAGGGTTAGGGTTATGGTTAGGGTTAGGGTTAGGATTAGGGTTAGGTTTAGGGTTATGGTTATTTTCATCATTTTAGTTTTAGTTTTTACAGATGTTTGTCGATGTGTCGATGTGGTATTTCTGATGTATGTTTATGTAATTAGATGATTATTTGAAATGTGGTTTTTGAAAGTAAAATTCTTATTGTGATCGACTGATTTCAATAATACATATTATTTAATGAATTAAATGAATAGGTTTGATAGATACCATTCTAAATGTCTTATTAAATGCAGTTTATATTTGTTAAATAAATAAAACCACAGTTGACTGGTATTAACGGATAAATATAATATAATAGGGGGTGATTAGGTTCATTGTACCTTAACCGTGTTGTACATAAAATTAATTTTAAGTAAAAGAAGAAAGGTTCTGTTTGATTTTTTAGGACTTTTTATTGTTGAAATATATTTTATATATATATATATATATATATATATATATATATATATATATATATATATATATATATATATATATATATATATATATATATATATATGGGAAGAGAAGGATGAAGGTAATCCGACGTGATGGTAAAATGAAAAAGGAAAACCAAAAACTGGAAAATGATAGCAATGAGTGAGGGATTGGAGTGGGTGGGGGAGGGGGGTGATTGAAAGGGTGGGTGAGGAATATATTTGAAATATTTGGAACATGAGAAAGTTTATTTGGACTGTAGTATTAAAAATGTGAGGGAAAAAAATGAGGAAAAAATAAGAGAAGATTCAGGGAGAAAAGGGAAGGGTGTGGGTGAATGGAAGAGTGTCATAAGGTTAGAGATGAAAATAAAAGTTAGCCATGATCAGGCAAAAGACTTTGTTCTGTGAGGATGATCTTGCTTATTAAGGGTGATAGGTTCTATCATTTTCCAAATATTTCAAATATTTCACACCCTATCACGACAAATCCTCCCTCTTCCCCCTCTCATCCATTTTCTCCCATACCTCTTCTTAAATTCCCTCATTTTCTTCTAACGCTCTCTAAGACTATAACTTTCGCCCATCCACCAAAATCACAGCCCCCCCTCCCTCTCTACCCATCCCCATTTCCCTGCACACACCCCACACACACAAACATTCCAACTCACTCTTCCCCTTCAATCTCGACCACAGCCATCTGGTCAAACACCCCCTCCCCCTCTTCCTCCAATCTCTCTCTGCCATCCATTTTACCCCTGCTCATCCCCCACCTCTTTCTCTCATCGCCAGCCACAGTAGTCCTTGCTCCCTCCACCCTTCCCCTTTTTTCTCCCACTCATTTTTCATTCTCTAACAAGTACGGACGTCCAGCTAGACGCTGCCATTATTTTTCATTCTATTTTATTTTTCTTCCCAACATGTCTACCCTACATGTATCCGTGCTTGCATGATATCTTTTCCCTATATCATCATCCTGATGAAGTCTTATAAATAAAGACGAAACGTTGATGTACACATAAAAAAACATCCAGTTTTTGGTTTTCCTTTTTCATATATATATATATATATATATATATATATATATATATATATAATCCAGGTAAAACATCCACAGGGTAGTAATCCAAAGAATTTCAACCGAGTTTATAAAAAAGTGTTCAATATCAAATAGAGCTTTTATATATGATTATTTTTATTTATATTTATTTACACAGACATGTACAAAATCTGCGACACTGGCATGTCGATGTTACTGATCAACAGCTATTATAAACTGAGATCTCATCAGGCAGAGTCAGAATCCGATCATATTTGGAAAGAATGAAATGGAGAAAAAAGAAAAGAAATTTAAAATTTCAAAATTTGGAAAGTCACGTGGTTGGGACCGTTAATAATCAAAATTTTAAAATCAAAATCAAAAAATAATATCTCAGTTTATAATAGCTGTTGATCGATAATATCGACATGCCAGTGTCGCAGATTTTGTACATGTCTGTGTAAATAAAAATAATCATATATATATATATAGCCGCAGATGAGCTGTGAAACAGCGAAACCGTCTGTATGTGGATGACTATATAAAGCCCCCCCCCCGGGTTGAGCTTATTTTGTAAGGGTATCGCCAACTGCCATTTAGCTTTAAGGCATAGCTCATTAGGTAAAACTAATTCGAGCTCCGGCATTTGCAATGTTTACTAACATTGAGATATTTCTTACATTCAGCGCCGACTGTCAGCTCGACGGTTGCGTTTCGATCCCGGCTTGAGGCACTAACTGGTCTAGCCGCACTGATTAGCTGTGAAACAGCGAAACAGTCTGTATGAGTGTGTATTGAATTGTTTTTTAGTGTAATAATCGCTATTGATATATCCGTTTATATCTGTTACTGGTGTAAGCATTATCGCCAGTAAATTGTATGTATGGGTATAATATAGTGAATTTATGAGATAGTCAATGACATATGTGTGTGTGTGTGCATCTTAACATTAACGATGGGATTAATATTTTAATTAACGATCTCATGTGTTCAGCGTGTGTATGTGTGTGAGATTTTTAAGTAGTGATATATGGGTGTGTTTGTTTGCGTGTGTTTTATCGTTGGTATATATAACTATATACTCTGTTATGCATGTGTTTGTTTGCGTTTCTGTAATCGCTCTAATTTGGAAGTTTTAGGATAATATAAAGGGGTAGGAGAGTCTTAGATTATGCTAGTTGTGATTAAAGAAAAAAATGGCATGTTTCTTAACACTTCACCCTTTCCCACAGTTTTGACTTGAAGCCAAATGAATGTGTTTGCATGTCGGATAGAAATTGCTGTCGATTATAAATCTTTCGTCTGTCATCGACATCTGATTTCGTTGTTTTTGATATTTGGACAATTGGATTTCATTATGAACTTTTGGTACTGACAAGGTACACGGTTGTACCGAATATGAATTGATTTGTGGATACCATTTTAAATATATATATATATATATATATATATATATATATATATATATATATATATATATATATATATATATATATGCGATTTTATGAAGGTTTACCAAAGCATTCCTTTCAGGAGACCAATGATCACCATTAAAGACTTTTTCTTACAAATATTATTTATTCAAATTAAATGTTTTTTTCCTACACGTGTTTCACAACCAAGCAGGTACCTCTTTGGCAGATCATCAGGGAAATTAAATGTCTGGAATAAGGGTTTCAACTACCGACAATACACAAAGTGGCGTTGCATTAGTTGAGGTCACTTAAGAAGAGAAGAGGGGGAAAAATTAAAATTAAAAAACAAGAAAGTACAAAGATAAAAGGAAACCCTAGAAAATGTCTTAGAAAAGTAGCTCGTGCATTGTTTCTGCCACCAAGCTAACAAGCAAATAATCGGTCCTAAATGCATTCAAAAGAACTCCCCCAAAAACCGGAACAATGTGCGATAATACACTTACACGTCGGACGGCACAATGATGAAAAAATCCCCCCCCCCCCCAAACAAAAAACTAAAACATTCAAGATAGCTCTCACAAGTTACCATTCCAAGCCACTGATAGTATGGGAATTCTACATCTATTCCATCACAAGGAAAGGCAACATAAATGTTCGTCCGGAATGCCAGCGGTCAGACGAACCTTATTTCCAGGGATGACTTTTTTCCCATTCGAAACAAACACACGACGAGTTGAACGAACGTCAATCTCGCAGAATCTCTCCTTTATTTTAAGAAAAAAATTTAATTAGTATCTTAATTAGTAGATAGAAACTATTTATTCAAAGTACTGTTTCTAAAAAATTCTATTATAAGAATTATTCTTTATAAAAATTAATTATCTAGCGTCTGGGACGTCATTTTACATTTTGGGAAAATATATTTCATTTAATTTACTGCCGATAACTATCGTGTTGTTATTTAACGAAGCGAAAAAAAACCTATCCGCAGAAATTTTTTTTTTTAAATCATTCATATATTAAAAATAAAATGTTACTACAAAAAGTTTTCTACAAAAATCTAGTTATTATTTTAAATAGATTAAAATATTTCCTTAACGGCTGTATCTGTTTACAACTCTCTGGGGAGAATATTATTCTATATTCAATAAATAAATATTACTACGAAATATCGTTATCAGAAATCTAGTTTCTATTTTTAAAAAAAACATTTTTTAATGGACGAGGTTATTTTTTACCACTTTATGGGAAAATATCACTCTAACTCGTTAAATGACGCGAGACTTTGTTATTACTAATATAAAATCCCTGTACAAAATAGTGTTTATAAAAACCCATTGTTTCTATTTTTAGAAATTAAGTCCGTGTCGGCATGCATGTTTTTTTAATTATTTTTTCCTTTAATTATTTTCCCTCCATTCCTGCCACCCATTGTTTTATTTAATTTAATCTAATTAAAAATTAATTTAATTTAATCTAATTTAATTAAATAGTGATAGCATCCAGGTTGTTATTTCTTATTTTTTACTTATTCCTAGAGTTGATCTATTCCTTTCGCAGTATACATATGCGTGGGCTAGTGAACCCGGTTCAGCAGAAGAACACCTCAAAAGATTATCGTAATTTCGCGGTTGTTAGCAAAATCCGAATTACTTGGTAACAAAATGGTGATAACACAGCATTAAAAAAAACGACAAGGGGAAAAGAAAAAATAAGAGGTTCGATAGAGTTAAAAAATAAGGATTTATTAACATAAAAATGGGGCTGGCTGCTTTTAATTCCCAAAGCTGGATTAATAACATTAACCCTAGTAACCAAGATAAAACAAAAAAACTTAAGACATGAAAATTCACAAAGGTGTTAGTTCGTTGGCACAACGAAACTGGAAACAAAATTAATTATTTTCCTTTTATTTTGTTCATATAATAAAGAATGAAGAAGTCTTCTACCCTTTTTTTTCTTTCTTTCATATAAAAACATACAATAAAGACCAAAGAAGTCTTCTCATAAATTTAACAAAGAGGTCTCAAAAGGCACACAGGCACAGTTTCTTTTTTCATTTTCTATCGAAATGTCCGTTTTAAAAGTCCCTCTTTGTCTTTTTTTCAACATTTTTCATTCCAAGGGGCTCAATCCTCGAAATTATTTCATAAATGAAATTCTCCAAAAATGTTCTTCGTCAATCCTTCACATTTTCATTCCAAAGGAGGTCAGTCCTCGAAATTACTTCATAAATGAAATTCTCCCAAAACATCAAACACCTCTTCGTCATAAGGTGTTTCTTCCAAGGGGCTCTAAGTCTTGGAATTATATTCCTTAAAATCAGGGTCGCTCTGATACCCTGAATTTCATGATAAATCGTTCTTGCTCCAAGAACGAGGAGAAATCATCCAAACATTGTACGTCTATTCACAAAAATAGACGGAGACAGCTGAAAACAAGACTGCTCTCTCGGGCTTTCAAGCTGGAACTGATTAAAAAACCCGCCAAAGTCACCGGTTAGACACCGGTATGACGTCACCTCTAGACTTCATTACATCGATTATGATGCTGAAAGGAAAGAAAGGCGGCTAAACCTCACGCCACCCAGACAATCAGCCTTGACATACATTCGCACAGTGGCAATATGTCGACCTCCCCACCCTTTCATGCCCAAAATAGAAATAAATTTCCGAAACTCTCCGGACAAGAAAAAAAAATGTTGTTTTTATTTACATGCTCCTTGTTCATCTCAATACCACAAATAGTTTTCATTCTGATCACTAACCCTCCTACGGGTTCCAATGGGCCTAGAATCGGAGGTTGTGCCAGAGGCTCCAACAACAGCGTATGCCGTAATCTCTCCAGAATCTCCTGAATTGGAACATTCTTCGGATGAGTCTCATGTTGAAGGGATTCAACAGAAAGGATATTTCTTTGGAAAGAAGCAACGACTGCTCCAACCGAATCAAATAAACACCAGCACATCAAAATAATTATAATATCATACATCATAATGACAACACCAACACATACAAAATAATTATAATATTGTACATCATAATGACAACAGTTATACATCAAAATAATTATAATATCATACATCATAATGACAACACTTGCACATACAAAATAATTATAATATCATACATCATAATGACAACACTTGCACATACAAAATAATTATAATATCATACATCATAATGACAACACTTGCACATACAAAATAATTATAATATCATACATCATAATGACAACACCAGCACATACAGCCGTCGTCAAGAATAGGTATGTTTATTTACCATATGGTAATAACAAGTGAAGTGAATGGCGTCGCTGGATCAGGAGAGACTGGAAAAGACTGGAGTGGCGTCTCTGGTGATAGCAAAACTGGAACGGCAGGAGTTGCGTCGTTGCAGAGGAAGGCTGGGTAGCTGTCTACGGATGTTGGCAAGGTACCCGTGCTGTCGCTGGCTGGCAAAAATTATTGCAGTAGTTTGAGTGAGTAGTAGCTCTGATAAGGGCTGTTGGAAAAAAATTGCGGTAGTTTGAGTGAGTAGTAGTAGTAGTAGCCCTGACAAGGGCTGTTGAAAAAAGGAGTTGGAGCCGCTGGTGCAGGAGCTCGGGACTGCAGGGTGCTGGAGCAGTTGGAGCAGGTGAGTGCTGGTGCAGGAACTCGAGACTGCAGGGTACTGTTGCTGGTGCTCAGGACTGCAGGGTGCCGGTGCAGGTGGAGCAGGTGAGTGCTGGTGCAGGTACTCGGGACTGCAGGAGTTACGGACTGCAGGAGAGTGCAGGTGCAGGAGCTCAAAACTGCAGAGTGCAGCAACTCAAAATGCAGGTGCAGGAGTTCGGACTGCAGGGTGCAGGAACTCAGGACTGCTGATGCAGGGTGCTGGTGCAGGAGAGAGCTGGAGCAGGAACTGGAGATGCAGATGGAGGCAAATAGCAAAGAGAGTAAATCGCATTAGTAGCCCTGAAAAGGGATGTTTGTATTTTTGCTGCTGCTTCCTGGCTCGACGACTGGTCCCGTCCAGTCGGAGGTGGGGGCCTCCTGACCCCCGGCTGAATCGAGTTATTTATCTACCTCCCACAGGGTAAGATGTGACACAAGGTCGGGAAAGTGGGATTAGGTAAGCCAGCGCTCGAGAGGTGAGCCATCTGACCATTTAAAAATTGCCTGGGCAGCCCCGTCGGCATTCCCCGGTAGGGGCGCCTCAGACAGTAAGCAATAAACTTACTCCTCCCCAAAGAGGGGAGGCGAAGCCTGGGAGGGTGCACCTCCTAGGACTGCACAGGACCAGACAACCCCCAATAGACCGGCGTAAATCCAGACCCAAAGGCCAGGACAATACCAGTTTATTAGGTGGGTTAAAAAACCCGTGGCTGAACCGATATTTATTTACCTCCCACAAGGTAAAATGTGACACAAGGTCGGGAAAGTGGGATTAGGTAAGCCAGCGCTCGAGAGGTGAGCCATCTGACCATTTAAAAATTGCCTGGGCAGCCCCGTCGGCATTCCCCGGTAGGGGCGCCTCAGACAGTAAGCAATAAACTTACTCCTCTCCAAAGAGGGGAGGCAAAGCCTGGGAGGGTGCACCTCCTAGGACTGCACAGGACCAGACAACCCCCAATAGACCGGCGTAAATCCAGACCCAAAGGCCAGGACAATACCTTTTTATATTTACCTCCCCAGGAGGTTAGGCACAAGGCCAGTGTTATCTTACTCCCACAAGTAAGATGTGACCCAAGCTCGGGTCGGGAAAGTGGGGTTTGAAAAGCCAGCGCCCGAGAAGGTGAGCACTCTGGCCATTAAAAATTGCCTGGACAGCCCCGTCGGCATTCCCCGGTAGGGGCGCCCCAGGCAGTAAGCAATAAACTTACTCCTCCCCAAAGAGGGGAGGCGAAGCCTGGGAGGGTGGACCTCCTAGAACTGCACAGGACAGACCCATAGACCGGCGTAAATCAAGCCCCGAAGGGCAAGACAATACCAGTCTATGGGGTGTAGTATCCATCGGAACAGATACTACACTTTGATCTTAATGTGGGCAAGTGGGTTACAATAATTAAAACAAAAAGTTATGTTTGCTTTGTTGGGATTTCTTTCCAAGTCTTGAGAAAAGACAAATCTTGGTTAGAGGACTTTGAAATTTACTTTACATAATTTTAGCCCTTAGAGATGGTCGAACTTGGGAAAACATTCTTAGTCTTTTAAATATCAGTTTTTTGATCTTCGCCGACTTTGGATCCTGTCTCAGTCTGTCAATCTCTCGAACTGACCGACGGGCTTATACTGAGAACTGTTACTTGAGACGACGTTTGGGATTCGTCAACCAATCACAATTCATCTCGCATTTTCTATTTTATTACAATAGTTAAGCAATAAGATACTTTGTTTCATAAGTGAGTTTTGAACCAAGATATGTTAGTTCATATTTCGAAATTAGCACGCCTCAGTATTTGTTGACAAATAATCATATTTATCGTAAGTGTACCTTTTTAATTTTCTAACATAATTTGTTTTGTTATTAATCCAACAGATCTGAAAATGTTCTGATAAATCCACACGAATTGTTTTTATAATTTCAACATTTTTCAAAATTTGTGATTTGAAATATTAAAAAATTAGTTCGAGTTTTTTTCTTTAACTGTCAGTTCGACACCAGTGTGAAAGATCACTTTTCTTTCTTTCTGTCTTTCTCTCTCTCTCTCTCTCTCTATTTGTATGTTTTTATTTCGAACACGCTTCCAAAATTAGTACCACCAGCGATTAAAATATTGGTTCTAAGTTACTATTTTATCTGATTAATATAGTATGTAATTAGTAATTGTATCAATAATGTA
The DNA here is from genome assembly GCA_963556195.1 of Sepiola atlantica. NCBI lineage: Eukaryota > Metazoa > Mollusca > Cephalopoda > Sepiida > Sepiolidae > Sepiola > Sepiola atlantica. The sequence goes on along the minus strand of OY744537.1, from coordinate 90,729,948 downwards.
TATACCCAGCAATCAGATTTTGAACGCTATTTGCACCCATATGAAAAAAAAAACTAAATTTCTGATTCGTCGACATTTAAAAAAATTCATATTGACTTATTTTAAAGGCAATAAATTTTCAATGCAAAATCTGTAAATTGCAACAAACAATCCTTTTTCATTGGCTAATCAACATAGATTATTAGACAGTGAAAAATGTCGGTGAATATCAGAAAATGTCTGTTACTAAAAGAAATATCACTCCGGATATAGGATGTAATCGATTAAATCGATTGGAATTTAAATTTCTATTTTTAAGAACACAAATAAATTTTTAAAAAGATGACGCCTAACCACGATTAGAAACATCTACGTTCCTCATTGGAACTGCACCTCATGTATTCTATTTCTATGTGAATTTTCCTTTCTGTCTTTGTTTACTGATGTTCATGGATACGGGCTTTGAAATTCTGAAGAGTTGCATATATGAAAAATCCAAGCCATATATATATATATATATATATATATATATATATATATATATATATATATAAAGTGGTGTACTAAAAGCGAACTTTTAGGAAAGGTAAAACCTATTGTGAAGAGTATACAGCTCAATATCCAGGATAGAGCAGGTAGATATGAAGAAGAATGGAAAGGAATTAGAGAAGCAAAAGCCAAATCAAAATTCAATTCAATTGCTCAGAGCAAGGTATATTCCGCAAAAAGGCAATTTATTCAAGTTAAATTCGCCGCACCTGAAGTTGTGGCTTCTTGGAATTTAACTTTGAATCCTCTCACAACCTCTCGTGCCTTTTAACGACCTACCTATCTACATCTCATTCTCTCCGCTGGACTTTTCGACACCGGACTTTTTAGCAATCGGACATTTGCTTGCATTCGGGCAGAGTTTTGCCCTGTGTTTCTTTCCCTACAACTTTTATTTTATATTATATTTTATTTTTTCAAATTTTAAATCATGGCCTTTCCCAACTTATCTATCCCAGCGACTTCCTCTGATGATAAGATTTTGATCTTTGAAAAGCCTGGCTTAAGGAAAATTTAACTTGAATAAATTGCCTTTTTGCGGAATATACCTTGCTCTGAGCAATTGAATTGAATTTTGATTTGGCTTTTGCTTCTCTAATTCCTTTCCATTCTTCTTCATATATATATATATATATATATATATATATATATATATATATATATATATATGTGTGTGGGGGGGGGTGAGTTGAGCTACATTCATAAGCGTCGGTGAGTTAAAAATATGAAATCGGATAGAGACCAGATTAAACGACGCAAGTAAACATTCAAGTAAACATTCAAGTAAACATGCAAGTAAACATTCAAGTAAACATTCACGTAAACATTCAAGTAAGCATTCACGTAAACATTCAAGTAAACATGCAAGTAAACATGCAAGTAAACATGCAAGTAAACATTCAAGTAAACATTCAAGTAAACATTCAAGTAAACATTCAAGTAAACATGCAAGTAAACATGCAAGTAAACATTCAAGTAAACATTCAAGTAAACATTCAAGTAAACATTCACGTAAACATTCACGTAAACATTCAAGTAAACATTCAAGTAAACATGCAAGTAAACATTCAAGTAAACATTCAAGTAAACATTCACGTAAACATTCAAGTAAACATTCAAGTAAACATTCAAGTAAACATGCAAGTAAACATGCAAGTAAACATGCAAGTAAACATTCAAGTAAACATTCAAGTAAACATTCACGTAAACATTCAAGTAAACATGCAAGTAAACATTCAAGTAAACATGCAAGTAAACATTCAAGTAAACATTCAAGTAAACATGCAAGTAAACATTCAAGTAAACATTCAAGTAAACATGCAAGTAAACATTCAAGTAAACATGCAAGTAAACATTCAAGTAAACATGCAAGTAAACATTCAAGTAAACATTCAAGTAAACATTCAAGTAAACATGCAAGTAAACATGCAAGTAAACATTCAAGTAAACATTCAAGTAAACATTCAAGTAAACATTCACGTAAACATTCAAGTAAACATTCAAGTAAACATTCAAGTAAACATGCAAGTAAACATTCAAGTAAACATTCAAGTAAACATGCAAGTAAACATTCAAGTAAACATTCAAGTAAACATGCAAGTAAACATTCAAGTAAACATTCAAGTAAACATGCAAGTAAACATTCAAGTAAACATGCAAGTAAACATTCAAGTAAACATTCAAGTAAACATGCAAGTAAACATGCAAGTAAACATTCAAGTAAACATTCAAGTAAACATTCAAGTAAACATTCACGTAAACATTCAAGTAAACATGCAAGTAAACATTCAAGTAAACATGCAAGTAAACATTCAAGTAAACATTCAAGTAAACATTCAAGTAAACATTCAAGTAAACATGCAAGTAAACATTCAAGTAAACATGCAAGTAAACATTCAAGTAAACATTCAAGTAAACATTCAAGTAAACATTCACGTAAACATTCAAGTAAACATGCAAGTAAACATTCAAGTAAACATTCAAGTAAACATTCAAGTAAACATTCAAGTAAACATTCACGTAAACATTCAAGTAAACATGCAAGTAAACATTCAAGTAAACATGCAAGTAAACATGCAAGTAAACATTCAAGTAAACATTCAAGTAAACATTCAAGTAAACATTCACGTAAACATTCAAGTAAGCATTCAAGTAAACATTCAAGTAAACATTCAAGTAAACGACGCGAATAAACATTCATTTATTTTTTTAACAAATAATTTCAGCATAATATGCTCATCATCAGTGTTGTACAGACATTTTTTTTTTTTTTTTTTATTCACTGTCGAAATCTGTCGGCGAAGCCGTCGAAGATTTCAGAGTCCTCTTGTTGCTAATAGAGAGATAGTTTTAAAAATCCGAGTAGATGTAGCGAAGAGAGAGAGAGAGAGAGAGAGAGAGAGAGAGATTGTTTATGTGTGTACGAAACGGACCTTAAATTTACATGAAGTTTGAAAAATGAATAAATAAATTGTTATTAGAATTTAGCAACATAGTGTTTATGCATATATGCCCTGTTGTTAAAAATTAACACTCATCGAGAAGTTTTAATATTAATAAAAAACATATACATAAATATATATTTATAAACATATATATATATATATATATATATATATATATATAATGTGTGTGTTTTTCGTTCAAGTTTAAAATATTGCATGGAAAGTTAAGGAAATTGAAATAAAAGCCAAATTAGCAATACAAGATTAATTTTTTTTTTTCTTACATTAATCCTATCGATTACGGAATAAAATTCCTTCTTCAGGGGTGACCAGTATTGAGTCATTTTTTTTTTTTTTTCATCAAAAAACAAGAATAAAGAAACTTATTTCTTTGTTAATTTGATAAACGTCTTTGATGGTACGACGTCCTCGCCTTGTTGTTATGAAATGGCGGGTAGGATTCAAAAACCGGTGTCGAACGATGGATGCGTTGGCACGCTGTTGAGTAATGTGTGTGTTTTTCGTTCAAGTCTAAAGTATTGCATGGAAAGTTAATGAAATTGAAATAAAAGCCAAATTAGCAATACAAGATTAATTTTTTTTTTTTCTTACATTAATCCTATCGATTACGGAATAAAATTATATTTATATATATATATATATATATATATATATATATATATATATATATATTTATAATAAATCTGAAAAATAATTCCAATGTCACGTGACTGATTTTTCAATAACAACTAAAAGGAAATCCGGCGCCATTTTAACTCACGTAAAGGTCAAGTCACCTTGGCACGAATAAATAAATGCATCAACGAATGCATCAAATGATAATAAACCCATTAGAAACTTGAACGCTTCTTCCGGATTGCATTCTACTCACTCTCTTTGACTTCTTACAAAGAAATTTGAAAAAAAAGAAAAAGTTAAAGACGCAATTATGACGTCATGCACTTTGAATCATAAAAGCTACTGACGTCATGTTTTCCTTTGAACTAGTGCCGACCGCCGGTAATAATGACTGTCTCTTGAAGTGGATAGACCTACCTGCTATTTACTCTCCCCTCTACCGAGTCATAATGAGGTAAGGGGTTCATTCCTATGCTTTTAAAGTGGTTAGCCGAGTGCTTTCGAGGCTCGAAGTCATTGACAAACATTACCTCTTCTTCAGCAGCACTCCCCCCCATTTGAGAGGGTCACCCCAACACTGTTCAGATCGATATATTTCTGAAGATGTCTTGAGTCGTTCTCGAAATTCTGAAACGTTTCCACAGAAGTGTCTTTAAACGCTTTAGATTACAGATGTACAATCGATGACTCCTGGAAGAAAAAACATTAATAACTATTAACATTAATAACTATTAACATTAAAGTTATTTCACGTTAAACTAGCGAGACCCGTGTCCCGGCGTTGCCCGGGAAAGTTTGTTAACTCAAAAAATTTCCAATCCCAACGTTGAACTATTGAATTATCCGCTGCAGACGTAGACCGCACGAAGTTAATATTAAACAATTTTGGCAAAAGGAGGACTTGCCACTCGGACTTATGATTTCCAACCAGAATATAAGGCTAATGTTGAGTATTCTTGCTTTAAAAGGACGAAAAAATTAATCGATAAGAAAATTAATTCTTTTTCTAGTTGTCCGGCGCGAACCCAGACCCAACGATCTTAATGAAAAGCCAAATTCTTAGCAAAAAAAAAAACCTGGTTTCCATTTGAACTACATCTATAAAAGGGGGAAGTTTAAATAGCAACCGTTTTTTTTTGCTAAAAAAAAAGGGGGTTGCCATTAGAAGGCAATGTCACCAAAGGCAAAAAATAACAAGTAGGCAAAATAAAAAATAGACAAAATAAAAAATAGACAAAATAAAAAATAGACAAAATAAAAAATAGACAAAATAAAAAATAGACAAAATAAAAATAAATAAAAAATAGACAAAATAAAAATAAAAAATAAAAAATAGACAAAATAAAAAATAGACAAAATAAAAAATAGACAAAATAAAAAATAGACAAAATAAAAAATAAAAAATAAAAAATAGACAAAATAAAAAATAGACAAAATAAAAAATAAAAAATAAAAAATAGACAAAATAAAAAATAAAAAATAGACAAAATAAAAAATAAAAAATAAAAAATAGACAAAATAAAGAGCCTACTTAAAAGACGAAAAAAAAAACAAAGAAAAAAGAAGTAAAAGGTAAGATTTAGAGACGGGAGTGATTGTATAAAAATACCCTGACGTTAAATAAGAAAAAAAAACATGACATCATCGAGAACAATAGGCATTTATACAACTGGGAAGCGTACGATGATATGTTATAGATTGATCAAGAACATGGCTCTAGTTTGAAAAGTAAACAATGAAATAGAATGAAACGCTAAAGGTGAAAAAAGAAGGAAACATGTGACTGTTTGAACGAATGATAGACACGTTGAGTTATAAACAAGGGTCGTGTACTTGGTAGTTGCTGTTCATTAGATAAATCTGTCAGTTTCTTTCTCCGTGGGTTAATCATATCTTCAAACAGAAGCTATGACATAGATTTTTTAAAGAAGAAGAAGAAGAAGAAGAAGAAGAAGAAGAAGAAGAAGAAGAAGAAGATGATGATGATGATGATGATGATGATGATGATGAAGAAGAAGATGAAGATGAAGAAGAAGAAGAAGAAGAAGAAGAAGATGATGATGATGATGATGATGATGATGATGATGATGATGATGATGATGATGATGATGATGATGCAAGGACTTGAGAAGCGAACTAAAACAAAATTAGCGGCCATCTTGCATGGTCGCGTTTTATTTCGTTATGTATTTGTAAATCATGTTCGGATTGTATTCCGTTATTCTTAAATGTTTGCAAATAGGCGAACATTGACAAATAAAGATGAAACATGTAAATAAATATTTAATGTGAAGCTGACATGTAATTGTTGTTGTGATATGAATCATATGATCTTAGAAATGTGGAAGAAAAGCCAATAAGTACTTTTAATATGAAAAATGGAAGATCGTTCTGCGGTATTTCTGTGATGTATATGTATATATTTATATATACATATGTATATATATATATGTATATGTATATATATATATATGTATATATATGTATATGTATATATATGTATATGTGTACATATATATATATATGTGTATATATACATATATATATATGTATATATATCCATATATATATACATATACATATATATACATATATATATATACATATATATATACATATACATATATATACATATATATACATATATATATATATATATATATATATATATATATATATATATATGTGTGTGTGTGTGTGTGTGTTTGGTTAAACAATAGTGCCAGCTTCCGTTTATTTATTTTTTTGATTCGTTTTTTCGATTCGTCGCACGACCGATTTGGTATTGTCGTCCATGTTGTATAAAAAATCGCCATATTTTCGCGAACGTTTTCGACCGACGTCGGTCATCTTCAGGCGAATGAATGAGTATGCAAAATAAAAGATTGGTGAATTTATTTAAGAAGACGCTTTTAAAAAACATTTCAATACCGTTTCAACAACACTTCAACATACCTTCGCCCCCCTTATAACGAGCATGGTTGATACTATGTTTATTTACTTGAATAAACAACGCTCCCATTATGGGGAGACGAATACTAAAATATGAGATCCCAAGAATGGCTGTGTTCGTGGTTAAAATATTCCTGAATTCATTTTTGGGGATGCTATGCTTTATCAAGTGTTGGTAGATGGAACTTTGAGGGGAGGTGAGATGGCAAGTTAGTCGGCGTGATATGCTAGTTCTAGTCATGCCGATATGCGTGTTGTTTGCAGAGACACGCTCTCTGATAGAGCATTTATAAATAAACAGAAGCTGGCGCTATTGTTTAACCAAACATGCATAAGAGAAGGAATGCTGCCTAATTACACATTTTTCAAACTATATGATTCAGCAGCAAAACATGAAGCTAATACCACCAATTATAGGTTCAACTTAGTGGAACGTGAGATACAATCCAGCAAATGGAGGATTGGGAGAGTCATGGAGAAGATTCGGAACATGGAATACTGACTGCAATCTGAGACTACAGATGAAGAGTACCACCAAATCCAGGAATGGTTGTCGGACCTGTGGTCTATCCGTGAAAGGAAAGTTTCTTGAAAAGATAAAAATCTATGAATTCTCCAAACTGCGAACTGCCTTTCTGCCCCTCTTTCGCTCTCCACTTCTCTTTGCTCACTGAGCATTCGCGCTCTTCACAAAAAAGAGTACAGTTTTTATACTGCTTTTTGCCCCACCTATGCAAATTGACTGTCAACCAGAGCCATCTAGCTTTCAAATTCTCCAAACAGCCAATTTGCAAAGGGTGACAACTCTGCTAACCACAGAGAGTTAATGAATTAACATTGTTGTTTTCATTTTCCACTACAGGACCTTAGCGCACAATACCACCTAGATCACAAACAAACTATTTAAAAAAAACTTAATAGATTATATAATGGGAAAATTTACCTCCCAGATACTAGAGAAAACTATATTAACCTATCTGAAATTCAACTAAGTAAAAACCAAAAAGAACTACTAAACCTAGGCCCAAACTGTCATCTTCAAAAAGGATTTAACCCCATCCATAAAAACGTTGAAATAGAACTTCTATTTCAAAACATTACAAAACTAGCAGAAGATAATAAAATCCAAATACACCCAGAGACTTGTGCCCTCCTTAAAGCAGAACCCATTAAAAACAGAAGCATCTCCAATGAACCTCATTTACTAACTAATGAACTTAAAACCGCTGCTAATCAATTAAAAAAAATCATCCAGATATCATTATTAAACGCGCAGATAAGTCCAACACATTTGTTATAATCCCCAAAGAATAATATCATTCGAAATTACAAGACATTTTATCGGACACATCGACATTTAAAAAAATACAACGTAATCCTACCGAACAACCCAAAACACGCATCAATAAATTAATTACAGCAAACAAATAAAATTATAATAATATAAGCCGGGTTAGGGTTTAGGGTTAGGATTTAGGGTTTAGGGTTAGGGTTACATATATGGAAACGTTAAAACTCATAAAATTAACTACCCCCTCCGACCCATTATATCTCATATTCCCACACCTATACACAAACTAGCCAAAACCCTTAATAGAGTCTGAGATTGGTTTATTTGCTGACGACACCACGCTTTACTCTCGCCATGTTGGCAAAACAGACGCGATCATGTCCGAGGCAATGGCTGAATCTTTAGAAAATGACCTCCAGGCTGTAGTGGATTGGGGTCATAAATGGTTGGTAACTTTTAATGCCGCAAAGACAAAACTACAAGAAGCCTCTCCAACCACCGATTGTCACAAATAACACCCTACCTGAGAGTTTATCATTCAAACTCCTCGGCCTAACCTTCACATGTAACATGAATTGGAACAAATACATTGAAGACATTGCCAAGCTGCCGCAAAGAAGGTTGGCTCCCTCTACCGTGCTAGTAAACTCCTCACACCTGACATTATCCTGTATCTCTACAAAGCCACCATCCGCCCATGCATGGAGTATTGTTGCCACATCTGGGCTGGCGCATCATCCACCAGTCTCTCCCTCCTTTAGGCAAATACCGCAAAATGATACAGCAAGAAATATCTTAACCGGTAGCACATCCATTCTTGCTGTATCATCTTGCGGTATTCGCCTCCCCATAACGAAAGCGTTGTTCATTCAATTAAAAAAGCCCAACATTAACCATGCTCGTTATGAGGGGTGCGAAGGCGTTTTGAAATGCTGTTGAATGATTTTATGTTTTTAATCACATGGAAACGTCCTCTTAAATAAATTCACCAATTTTATTTTGCATTTATCAATCATCCGCCTGAAGATGACCAATGATGGTCGAAAACGTTCGCGCTAAATATAGAGATTTCTTACACTCCATTATTAAAAGCACAAAATCTATCGTCCGACGAAGAGAAAGATTGGATCAAAAAAGGAACAAACAGAAGTTGGCACTCCTGTTCAACCAGATATATATATATGTGTATATATATATATATATATATATATATATATATATATATATATATATATATATATATGTGTCTGTGTGTATATGTATATGTATATGTATATATATATATATATGTATATGTGTGTGTGTGTATATATGTATATGTATATGTATATATATATATATATATATATATATATATATATATATATATATGTATATATATATATATATATGTATATGTGTACATATATATATGTATATATATACATATATATATATGTATATATATACATATATATATATGTATATATATACATATATATATACATATATATACATATACATATATATGTATACATATATATATATATATGCATATATATGTGTATATATATGTATATATATGTATATATCCTATGTATAAATATAAATTTTTATTTATACAAACATTATTGGTTACATATGTGCATACATGTTTCGGTTGCACTTTTCCAAGAAAGTCAACCTCATCAGACCAAGAATTTTTCAGGAATGCATTGTATAAATAAAAATTAATACTTATAAACAGCTCTACTTGGTATTGAGCACTTTTTATAAACACTTGAGTTTCTACGGATTTACATTTACAGAAACTAATACAATACATATACGATATATCCTATGTATATATGTGTAGGTCTAGCCGCACTGATGAGCTGTGAAACAGCGAAACAGTCTGTATGTGGATGACTATATAAAGCCCCCCCCCTCCGGGTAGAGCTTATGTTTGTAAGGGTATCGCCAACTGCCATTTAGCTTTAAGGCATAGCTCATTAGGTAAAACTAATTTCGAGCTCCGGAAATTGCAATGTTTACATTGAGATATATCTTACATTCAGTCAGTGTCGCATGATGGCGTAGGGGTTAACAACGCCGACTGTCAGCTCGAGGCACTAACTGGTCTAGCCGCACTGATGAGCTGCGAAACAGTCTGTATGTGGATGACTATGTGTATTTATATATATATATATATATATGTATTTCGTAATCTTTTCCATTTCAGCTCTGTTTAAGGTAGCATCATTAGGGACACTGACTTCAACTAGGGTTGCTACTTTCTCTCTTTTGTCCCATATTACGATGTCAGGTTTAACAGCTCTATTTTCTAGATATGTAGCTGTAGGAATTGCATAGTCATAGTGGATGGTGTATAAATTATTTCCAACTGTTC